>CBVK0100729887.1:0-12451 GCA_900067695.1 Picea abies
ACATTTTCCATCAAATCGCGATATTTTCGAAAATATCGCGATATTATCGCCAAAGGAAAATATCGCGATATTTTCAGCCGATAATATCACCAACCCTCAAAACGGCGATAATATCGCGATGTTGGTAACATAGGTTTAGAGGCTCACAAACACAAGGGAACCACTTTCCAAGGTACCCAAATCTCAACAATTTTGACCACCAACTCCACTTTAAGCAAGGGACTCAATGATAGCCTGTCACCTATTGCCCATCATGATGCATACAATCTTCTGGATAATATCTGATTTGATATAGTTATGTTTTGTTCTAGCTCTCTAATCTCTTGGCTGTGTTGAGTTAATGGATTTAATGGTAGTGTGTTTTTATGCATTTATTTTGAAAGAATTTCAGTTAAAGTGCATTTCTTTCATTCATTTATCATTTGCTTTTGTAGTTATAAGTGTCTCTGAAGAATCTGATTTCAACCATTAAAAACCATCTTTTCAATTTATTCTCACTCTTGACTGTCTTTTGACAGCTTGAGAGTGATTTTTAGTGTGCGGATCATCCTTGAAATACGTGCAGAATATTGTTTTAGATAGCAACATACACCTATTAGGGACACCTCCCTAAGGCTGGGATATTACCATTTCAAATGGAGAGGCAATCAACCGCGACAATGTTGGCTGTCTAGAATTATTAGGCAGATTTGTTTGTGTAGGTTTGTGTGATAACAATTTCTCCATGTACTGCTTTGGATTAAGGTCATATGTAGCCATATGAAGAGAGGTATTGAGTCTGTTCCATCTCTTTTCTATCAGCTTGTGGACTAAATTGAAAAACTCCGAGGGGTTTCTTTGATGCATGATATGGTTCACCTTACCCACCATGCTAACAATAGATTCATTTAATATATATATATTTATTTAATAGAACTAGGAAATATATTTATTCAAAAATTCTACGAGAAAACTCAGAGGAAAAGTTTACAGAGGCAAAAATAGGCTGTAAACTAGCTAAATTGACCTGCATATGAATTGTTGTCTTCAGAGCATACTGAGATCTAAAATAACTCCTGCTATACAACCTATAGAATAATCCTAAGATCAAGATACAAAAACTTAACATTAGAGAATTACATATTTGGTGGGTCTTTCCTGTCAAGTTCAGCTTCAGCAGGCCCTGGGCGAATTCAGATCAAGAACCATTCATTGAGGACCTGGGGAGGAGGCTGCATCTGAAATCACTGTAGTAGTGCTATTCGACGATGGGAAAGCTGATCGACAACACATCTCTTCGACCTCAGACTTGATAGCTGCAACCTCATCCTGAAGCTGCAGCTGTCCTTGCCTCTATTCCACCAACAATTCCATTGTTGTAAGCATCTGAGCAGATAGATTGTTCATCTGGATGTGGAGAGCCTAGACCGAATTATCCAATTCTGCATGCTCTTCTTCGTGTAGTTCTTGTCTCCAACACACGTTGCTAGTTCTTCTCTTCACAATGGCACGAGTATCCATGCCCACGACTGCAACTGTAACCACAAGCTCCAACTGAGACAAAGCTGGGTTTTCTGGTAATCCCACCTTCCAATTCTGGTGCAATGCAACTTGCTGCTCGAAAACCATCGTGTTCTGCTCAATTTTCCTACGGGCTCCTTTTATTTTAGCTTGCCTTCGTGCAAATGATAGCCACCACGAAATATGAAGCATTTCAAACTTCAAATCCATTAAGTGATCGATCCTCTTGCACACCTTAACCTGTTGATTCGGGGCATAAGTACCATGATTACAGTGCATGGTTGATGATGTCGAGGGTTGGAGTGAGGCAATGAGAATGAAGTGAAGTACAGGATCCATGCGTCCATGAGGAAACTAGCCCAGGAGAAAGGAAAGGGCCTGAGAGGAAGTGAGGGAGAGTTACGAAATAAATGTACCAAGATGAGGGAGGAGAGAACCTGGAGGGGCACCCGCGTGTGAGTGCCCATGAACTCAATGTGTTAGAAAGGAGGAGGCCACACGACAGAGCCAAGCTCATTGCTGACATGGAGTTCGCTGAGGGATGAGGCCAAAAGTGCTCTACAGGAAAGGGGTGTGGATTTGGGTCCCATATGGGACTTTCATAGGTATCAAGGAGGGGAACCATGAGCAAATTCAAGGAATATGTTGTAGTGCGGCTTGTCCGTTTACACAGAGAATTTCCATTTCTTCTTGGATAGTCTGATTGGCTTGAAAATCCACATAGACATTGTTGTGACGAAGTACATGGAAAGAGACAAGAGTGTGGAAGAATTCCAAGTCTTTGTGAATTCTTGTGAATATTGCTCTCAATTTCATGTCTGGCGACAAATTTTTCTTCGTTACATGGTTTATAACCACTTTTGAGTCCCCCAAGATTGAAATGGAGTCCAGACCTTGTTGTTGAGCCAAAAACAAATCTAAAAGAAGTGCATACACCTCAGCTTGATTATTGGTTACTATGCCCAGACTCCCTGAGAAGGTAAGCCTAATAAGGTCTAAGGTAGAAGGTAACTCCACTGTTAGGTTTTATAGTTCGTAGGTACTTTGGCATTGGCGGGGTGCCCAACATGTAGAAGTGACGAGCAAAGGTCTCTCTCTAGTGACTTTATAAAGTCTGCCTTGCCAGCCCGCTCAGAGATGTGTATAAGAGACAGCCCTGAGAAGGTAAGCCTAATAAGGTCTAAGGTAGAAGGTAACTCCACTGTTAGGTTTTATAGTTCGTAGGTACTTTGGCATTGGCGGGGTGCCCAACATGTAGAAGTGACGAGCAAAGGTCTCTCTCTAGTGACTTTATAAAGTGTTTTTATAAAGTGACTTTATAAAGTGATTTTATAAAGTGACTTTATAAAGTGATTTTATAAAGTCTAGTTGGGCCCTTTTAATATTTAATGGGTTAAAGTGGTTTTATGATATATGGTTCACTTAACTGATTTAAGTGACCTCAACGAAAGATTAAGTCACGACCCTTGATCTCAAGAGGGAAAGATCTAATATTGACCGTCTATCTCTTTGGAGATCTAGGGTTAGGGATGTTACTCATTAAAGAATGAACAAAAGGAGCCATTGAGAGAGGTGGAGTGCATCTTTTGAGGAGAGCTTGAGCTGGAAAGTGAAGACACATTTTCCAAGGAAGATTGAGCTGAAAGAGAAAGAGTAGCAATAATAAAGGAATGGTGTGCATCCCAAGGAGAGGATTGGAATGCACCCCAAGGAGATATTCAACATTTATTAGTCCTGTACCGTACAACAACTGAAGGTGGGCTGTACAACATTTATTGCTGGTCATACAACTGATTTAAAGCACATAAATCGAGGCAGCCTTTTTGTTGATGTTTGGCACGATTTTCAAGGTGTTTTGTTGAGAGAAATCCGTACAATTGAGTATTGTATGATACAATCAAATATGGGCACAAAAATCGAGGGCCATACTGTTGTATTTCTGCTGTACAGGACTGTACAGTTGCACAAAAATCGAGACTAGTTTGGGCATGCAAATCGAGGTGTTTTGTGCAGATTTTGTGAGATAAGTTGCTATATTTAGTGCTATAATATTATTGTTGTAACTCAAAAATATTTTTCCTTATGAGCTCAATAAAAGAAGAATCTCCTTGATTGGTTTTCCCCTTCTAGGTTTTTCCAGGGGCATTGCCTATAAATTTCTTGTGTTAATTGTGTCTGAATGATTGTTCACTGTTCATTTATTTCCACTGTTGAGTTTAAGATCTTAGTCATTTAGTGTTTTTGCTCATAGTTCTAGTTGCATGCTGAGCTGACTTGCATTATTGGTGAATAACTATTGGAGGTTGAAGTTTTTGACTAAGCCTTTGTTTGGTAGATTTTTACACCTACCTGTGCCTGCCACCCCGTACAATACATTCATATATTTCTTCAAGAGCAGGGGAATATAAATCTACATACCTAATCAACTCCATATAATTGGAGATGTGAAAGAGACAACATATTTACAATTGACACACCAATCTACTTCCCTTGAGGTGATTTTAGACCCAAAACAAGCATTCCACTCATGAGCGACAACAATGGATTGTAAGGCCATATGCAACTTAACCATATGCTCAATAAGAATGGAGTCTGTGGCATATCTTATCTATGCAGGTTTTAAGAATTGCTTCTTTGATTTCATCCCGCAGATTGCTAATGAGGCAGAGTAGTTGCAAATAAAGATTTGTGTCTCTCTTGCATTTGAAACGATTTTTGCAAATCTAGGGTATTTTTCCAATGTCTTTGAGGACATTATCAAGGGATTGCATGCAACAAGGAGTTGAAAAGATTGTTTGAGGTCCTCCATAAACCCTTGCATTCTTGTCACTTCCCTATCTAACAATGATGTCCTCCTTTTGTTGTAACTTGTGTGTGCTTATTCTGTCCAATAACTATGATTTTTTTCACAATTTATTTATAATATGGCAAACAAGTGGCATTAAATGAGTTCTTCCATAACATCACCTGCATCTTCACTATGCAACACATTGAATGGATTCATTTGCACCTAATGTTTCAAAATTTGGACTTGGACTCGAAATTGGTTGAGGGTCAACTCGGACTCGGACTCGGACTCGAACTCACAATGACTTGGACCGCTCCGATTTCAATGACTCAGTTTACTAAAGTCTACAAGTACATAAAATATTTAAATTTTAATGAAAAAATATTTTAAACTAGTAGCTTGTAACATGCTACAAGCTACTAGCCTACTACATAGTACGTAGTACAAATCATTGATCAACATGATCAATCGTTAGCTCATCACCACTGCTAGAAATGGGATCCTCAGCAGGAGCTACAAAATCAGCCTCTGGCTCAGAGTCTTTGGATTCCTCGGACTCCTTAGAGACATCTGCAATTGCAGTAGTATTACTAGCAGAAGCACGAGTTGGCCAAATTGCACAACTAGTGCTTGCATGTGTCATTCCTATTGCTACTTTGTCGCTTACTTCAACACCTATTAGTGGATTCAGATCCAAACCAATCCCCCACAACTCCAACTCATCAATATCAAAATCAAGATCAAACTCTGCTAGGTGACTACTCAATCCATTGTAAGGTTGGATCAATATCACCCAACATAATGGGGTTTGTATCAGGTCTTCTATTCAACAATTGGTTGCGCCTTAGTTGAAGGTTGTATTGCATGAAGACTTGATCATTTAATCGTTTTTGTTCCAAATGGTTTCTGTTCTTCGTGTGAATCCACTCAAAGATAGACCATTTGCACTCACACCCAAAAGCATCGAAAGTTTGGCTCAGGACTTGAACTACAAATTTTTGCAAATGGGGACATTGGTTATCAAATGACTCCCACCAAAATGCTGTAAAGACAAAGTTAGCTCAACAAATTAGATTGCAACTTTGGCTAAAAATCAAGTATTTAAAGTTTAAACAATTGAACTTAAAAAACCTTTGGAATTGCTTACCTGGTTGGTTGACAACCCCTGCAATCTTTGCTAGGTTTTTTCTGAAGGTACTCGTGGCTCTAGTTAAAGTTTGAACAATTGAACTTAAAAAACCTTTGGAATTGCTTACCTGGTTGGTTGACAACCCCTGCAATCTTTGCTAGGTTTTTTCTGAAGGTACTCGTGGCTCTAGTGAAAGCACTAATTTGTTGATGCACTTCCAGCTGCTTTGTCTCATTAGGGACCATGCGCTCTAAGCACTGATACATTCCATCTTTGACCTCCCCAGTTTGATCTTCTTCTAACTGAGCTCTGTAATGATACCTTGGGCTCAAGAAATACCTAGCTGCATGTATAGGTCGATGGAATTGATTGTTCCATCTATTATCAATAATCTCCCATATAGGCACATACTTAGCTACTCTATTCTTGTAGGCTATCGTTATCTACTCCTTTGCTTGATCCATAGCCTCATAGATGTAACTCATGGCCAATTTTTCCCCATCCACCAATTGCAACACCTTAACGAGGGGCTCACCAATTTTCACAACCTCTGTTGCTTTTTTCCAAAAAGTGTTTTCAAAAACTTTCTTTTTGGTGACTTTTCCATCGTGTATGCAAGTCCATTGAGATCCATTCCATTCATCACTTGAAAACATTTTTTTCAAGTTCTGTGATCCATTCCATTCATCACTTGAAAACATTTTTTTCAAGTTCTGTGCTTGGGAAAGGAGAGATTGCAATGTGAGGAAGTAGTTGCCAATCCCATGATGCTTGGCTTAACAAGGTCCTTGCCCTCGGTGTTTTTCTTCATTAGGTTCAATACCCATGAGTGGTTGTAGATGTATTTTGTGATGCACTTGGTATGCTCTATAGTGTGCTTGATGCAATGTGTAGCACATGGGGTTGAAAATATGGTCTTTTACTTGGACTCTAACATCTTACTTGCAAGAGCATAGTTAGAGGCATTGTGATGATCTGAACATCATTTGCCTCCCTCACTGACACAACAATCTCATCCAAAAGCTGAAATAATAGGTTTGCATCTTTCACCTTATGAATGCATCAACCAATTTCAAAGACATGGTTTCTTGAGGGCAAGAGACAAAGGAATTTATGATTGTATGGTTCTTTCCATTAGTCCATCTATCTGACATGATGGTACAACCTGTTTTGGCCCATGAATCTTTAAAATCCTTTTGGTATTCCTCTATGGACAAAACTTTTTTTCACAAAAGAGATCCCCTCAGGTCTTGCATACCAGGGCCATTGAAGCCCTTTCCTGCAACAATAACAAAATCCCACATAGGTTGGTAATATGGTGAGTAGGCAACATTGAAGGGGATATCTACATCATACCACCATCTAGCTATGTATTAAAAAACAACATCTTTGTATTGCTTCTTCCAATGGTTATCTAAGGTGGGTGGAGTTTGACTTGGTTGAGAGGCACTAGCAGCGCTGGGAGAAGGTGTAAAATAACTTTGAATGTTTTTTTTTTTAGGCTGCTTGTCAGATTTAGGAGGGGGAGAAACATAAGAGAAGGGGTCCATAACATTAGTAGAAGGGATGGAGGAAGAGCCTTCGAATTCAAGATTAGCTTTTGCTCTCATTGTAGCAAGTTGCTTCTTTCTCCATATTTTATTGTTTATATCCTTTTGCTTGTCTTGTCTTCTTCAAATTTCTCAAACTGATTTAGCAATTCCACTCTAATCTATCCAATCACCTGTTTTGGTGCATCACATGGGGAAATTTGGCCTGTTACACTAGCCAAGTGTTGTTTCAACCTATGAATCCCCCTCTCGTTTATGTGTTTCTTGCAATATTTCCAATACATTTTCTAAACAATAAGATCAATGGGGATCCATTTAGGGTCTTGGACTCTTGGGGCGATGGTATTTAAATGGAAAGAAATTTGCAAATTAAAATATGCAACATTGCAAACCCTGTCTTAATATGCAAACTAGTAGAAGGCTAAAAGTACAAAACTTTAAACTTAAAGACAGATTTCAGATCTGCAATTTAAAAAAGCCAAGGAAAAATTTATCATTTAATTGTTAATATTCCTGGGAATGAGAAGAATGGGCAATGGGCACAAGAATCTGGTCCAGGACTCCTGCAAGCTTGAAGATGGGTTGTAGCCTTCTCACTAAGATTCCAAATCCATTGCAAACAACCCAAGATAATTGCCAAACTAGCTCCAGGTTCACTCTAAATCATTGCTCTTCCATGTTGCTCCAAAACTCCAAATGCTCACAGATGCTCAATGAGAGAGGTGTGAGGCAAATAGAGGGGGCAAGGGGGTTCTCTTTATATATTTTTGGTAAGGTTTAGGTTGCTAGGAATTAATTTTTAATTTTAATTTTTTTAAATTTGACTTTTTCATGCACTGTTTGTCATGGTGGGGTCGAGGATCGACTCGACCGAGTAGGTATGGATTCGATCAAGGAGGGATGGTTCGGTGCCAAACCGACCCTTCGAACCGAGCAATTGGCTGAGTCGGTACAATCAAGGGTCAACCCAGTCGAGTTTATTGAGTCCGAGTCAACTTGGTTTGAGTTTTAAAACACTATTTGCACCAAGCCTACTCTTAGTAGTAGACCCCGCACAGAGTCAGATTGGTTGTGGATTTGCTCATTACTTGAACCATTCCTAGATTGGAAATGCTCTCCAAGTCTAGCTTTCTTACTGGGTGATGAGGTGTTACCAATGTTTGCTTTAGTGTTTTTTGAGGCACTCGTGTAAATCTTGGTTATCTCCATCCTCTGTTTAAAGTTGCATATGAAATACTTCACTCCTAATTTGGGTATGGCCAAAAGATGATGCCATGCCCTATTGTAGCTACCCTTAAACACATATGCACAGCATGCATTTCCACTCCTCACAACCCCTGCTATTATTGTATTGTTTTAGTTATCTTCGTCATGAACATTGTCAAGGGTTTCTTGGAGTTTTTGTTTTGTTGAGTTTGTGGTGGGGTTGTTGTCTCTCACCCTTGAGATTGTGGGGCTATCATTAGGCTGTCACCAGGTTGACTATTTGATCCTTGCTCCTTGGTGATCGGTAAAAAAAAAAAGGTAGACTGTAGAACTGAAAATACAAGTGAAAAAATTAAAATATGAAAGAACGTGAAGAGAACGTATTGTTGATGTTTATATGATTCTCAGATCTGATAGTTATTGCCTTATGATTAATAACAAGATTCATCCTGGGAAACCCAACCTTGGGAGAAAACCCAACAACCTTTCTCTAGAAAATTTTAGTCCAAGATATTTCCAGTACATCACCATCAATAACCAAAATACCATATAGAAAAGATCCTCCCCAAGGCTAGCATCACCAAAACCTAGCTCCTCAATAATATGACCAAGAATAACCAAGCAAGAGCTTCTCCAAGTGTGGCGCACTCTCCAAGATAACCAGTAACCCAGAAATAGCTAAACTGCCAAAACTGCAACTGCAAAAGGAGCTTTTTGATTGTCAAAATGAAATGAGCTTGTCCTGCATTTATACTGATTTGAGTGCCAGTCTGGGGTCGACTTCTTATTTCTGGGTCTTCAATTTTATCATTATTTTTCCTTTGGGGCCGATTTCTCTTTCTGGGTCTTCAACTTCTTCTTGGGGCTTCTGTAATGGTGTAGATGGGTCTTCTTGTACATTCTTGTGGAGAATGACTGCTCGAAGTTGCAAATCTCCAACAATCTCTCTCAATGAGGGAGGCATTCTCCATACTTGGATTTCTTCTGTCATTCTTCATGAGCCATGTTGATGTGCCATCTCCACACATGTATTCTATCCTGAAATATGCATGTGATATTTTCTAGAGTCCATCAACTCCTTGACAGGAGACGAACTACACCTAGGCCATTCACCACTAGCAGATCCCCGTGAGTGAATGAATCATTACCCTTGGTCATATCAACACTAGCATAGTCCCGTGCATGACCAATATGGGATAATGTCTGCCTGATGCTTATCTGGGCCACTCACCACTAGCAAAGCCCAGTGGATGAGTGAATCATTCTCCTTTGGTCATATCGACACTAGCATAGCCTCGTGCATGACCAATCTAGGAAGAATGTCTGCCCGAACTTGGAGAACATCAACATACCTAGGCCATTCACCACTAGCAGAGCCCTGTGAGTGAATGAATCATTCTCCCCTTGGTCATATCAACACTAACATAGCCCCATGCATGACCAATCTGGGGGAATGTCTTCTTGATGCTATCAACATTCCTGGGCCATTCACCACTAGCAGAGCCTCGTGAGTGAATGAGTCATTCTCCACTTGGTCATATCAACACTAGCATAGCCCCGTGTATGACCAATCTTGGGGAATGTCTGCTCGATGTTGAAACAACAACGCTCATTACTAGCCAAATCCGCATGGCTAATCTTGTTTATCATCCTCCTCAGCCAAGTTAGCATGGCCACTCTGGGCCGATATCTGCAATTTGCTTATCTGTGGATAAGTACTGGAGCTTCACTACTCCCTTATGTACCATGTCTCGGATGAAGTCTTGCAAGAAGCTTCTGAAGTCCTTCGGTTACAAATAAATATTGTAACCGGGACAACATTCTTTAGAATTCTATTGCTGCTGAGTACTTTTTTTACTATCATAGAAGCCCCTCCATTGAGTACTTTTTACTATCAACAGTCTTTACAATCCTTAGGGATCATCATAGAAGCCCCTCCACAATCCTTCTGTACCCTCATACTCTGCTAAATGATATAACTTGGAAACATATACAAGTGCATACCTCTGAAATTTGTAACTCCATCCAACTTGTCTTTTAATCTGAAACTGGACACCATCAGTACATGAGGAAATCACAAAACCAACATAGCAAAAAGTTCAATGTCCAGAAAAATGTCAATAAACCCTAAAAAAATTTCAACTTGGACGGAAAGTCAAACTGAGAAGTGCAGTAAGTGCGTTAGGGCAAGACTAGTTATTCTATACAAGGAGTTTTCCTCAACTCAGGGCAATAATTGCTCAACAAGCTTCACAAAGAAAGTTGCTGCAACTACAGTAGTGGGTTTTAGGTGAAATTTCAACTTTCACCAAGATGTAATTTGAGACCACTAGGGGGTGCATGTTTCCCAGGGAGAGCTAATATATGGCAAAATTAAACTCAACGTCCTCTAATAAGTTGCTCAATGAGATTTACAAGTTCAGGTTTGTGCAACGACAAATTGCAGCGACAAATTGCAACAACAAACAAAAACTTTGTAGTGGCAATATTTCAACTAGCTCTGATACCATGTTGATGTTTATATGATTCTTAGATCTTATAGTTATTGCCTTATGATTAATAACAAGATTCACTTTCATACATCATTTATCATAGAATAACTATACACTGAAAAACCTCAACTATAACAATGTAGCGAAAATAATGAGTTCTAGAAATATTAACCATGCACAATAGACACAAGAACACAACACAAGAACACATGAGTTTAACCTAGGAAGCCCAACCTTGGGAGAAAATCCAACAACCTTTCTCTAGAAGAATTCAGTCCAAGATATTACCAGTACATCACCATCAATAACCAAAATACCATACAAAAAAGATCCTTCCCAAGGCTAGTATCATCGAGACCTAGCTCCTCAACAATATGACCAAGAATAACTAAGCAAGATCTTCTCCAAGTGTGGCGTACTCTCCAAGATAACCAGTAACCCAGAAATAACGAAACTGCCAAAATTGCAGCTGTGACTTCCTTGTGTGCACTGCAAAAGGAGCTGTCTGACTGTCAAAATGAAATGAGCCAGTCCTGTATTTATACTGATCTGGGCGCCAATCTGGGGCCGACTTCTTATTTCTAGGTCTTCAATTTTATTATTATTTTTCGTGTGGGGCTTAACTTCTTCCTTGGGCTTTTGTAATGGTGTAGATGGGTCTTCTTGTACTTTCTTGTGGAGAATGACTTCTCAAAGTTGCAAATCTCCAACACTTCCTCTCAACAAGGGAGGCATTCCTTGGATTTCTTCAGTCATAGAAAAGGTTGTCTTCATGAGCCATGTTGATATGCCATCTCCGCACATGCGTTTCGTCTCATAATATGCATGTGATAGCATCTTGAGTCCATCTGCTCCTTGACAGGAGGAGGACTACACCTGGGCCATTCACCACTAGCAAAGCCCTGTGGATGAATGAATCATTCTCCCTTGGTCATATCAACACTAGCATAGTCCCGTGCATGACCAATCTGGGAGAACGTCTGCCCGATGCTATGGGCCATTCACCACTAGCAGAGCCTCGTGAGTGAATGAATCATTCTCCCTTGGTCATATCAGCACTAACATAGCCTCGCGTATGACCAATATGAGAGAACGTCTGCTCGATGCTATCAACATACCTGGGCCATTCACCGCTAGCAGAGCCTCGTGAGTGAATGAATCATTCTCCCTTGGTCATATCAACACTATCATAGCCCTGTGCATGACCAATCTAGGAGAACGTTTGCCCTTTGTTATAGCCTAGAGAACATCAACATATCTAGGCCATTCACCACTAGTAGAGACCCGTGAGTGAATGAATCATTCTCCCTTGGTCATATCAACACTAGCATAGCCCCGTGCATGACCAATCTAGGAGAACGTCTACCCGATGCTGAAACATCAACGCTCATCACTAACCAAATCAACATGGGTAATCCTGTGTACCATCCTCCCCAACCAAGTTAGCATGGCCACTCTAGGAGGATATCTACAATTTGCTCATCTGTGGACTAAGTAACATGATATGTCCAAACCCCCCTCCGTGTCACTTATCCTACGTGTCGGACACGATACGTGAGGACATGTGTCCGACACGTGTCTTGTTCACAGGACACGTTTCAAACACGTGTCTGACACTTACCCTCAGCGTGTCCTGCACAGAGAAGTACTCGGGCTCATGTTTTCTCATGCAAGTTGGAGCTGTGAAGTGTTTTGGTGTGCAATTGAGGGTTATTTTTCCTTACTAATGCTATTTAAAGAGGTCCCCACCCCCTCCATTTCACCCACCCTAGTAATTAATGGTAAT
>CBVK0100729920.1:0-11707 GCA_900067695.1 Picea abies
TTCAAAAATATCAGATAGTAGTTATAAGGGGTTGAACTTCCATTGTAATATTTAGGATGGATAAGGAATCAAAGAGAGTTATTTTCCATTCTCGTGTGTTTGTATGGATTTTAGATATTCTGAATGAATCATAGTTTATTAGCTACATCATTTGGTATCAGAGTAGAAAGATGACTAGGAGAAGAAGAAGAAGACGATGTCTTGCTCAGATGCATGGAGATATGAAAAACCTCCAAAGAGAAGTGAAAGATCTTACAAACGTGATGACAATTCAATGAATAAGACAAAGAGAAGTGTTTTATGAGGATACAGACCAAGGATATGTAGATAGACATATAGAACATGAATAACATGAAGAACATGCAGAAGAAAAATTAGAGAGCGCGATTTTTGAAGAAATGATGCTCATGGCTCTAGAAGGGAGAAATGATAGGATCAAAATGGAAGTTTCAGAATATGCAGGGAGTCTTAAACTAGAGGATTTAATATATTGGTTGAAAACCATGGATTTTTTTTTTGAATGGATGCCTATGACATAGGAAATTAAGGTGAAATTATCATGCACCAAGATGAAGGGTCACGCCATGATATGGTGGGATCATGTGCAGAAAGACAATACAAAAAAAAGAAAAGAAAAAATTAGGACATGAAATAAGATGGAAAAGAAATTGCAAGAAAACTTTATACATTTGCACTATGCATAGACCTTTTGTTGGCCCTTGACAAAGTTTTGATAGAACCTTGTTCGTGCTTGACCATTTTTGGGACTTCGACATGCTGGTCGAAGACAAAGCACTGAGGCAAAGCAAAGATCGCGAGATCTCGCCCATTTTGCGATCTTTTTGGGCTTTTAGGGTTTATGTAATAGGTATGTGATGTCGACCCATGGGTTTTCCCATGTTTAGGCCCTTTTTGTAATATATAAATAAGTATCTAGGTGATGTAAGTAGTAGTGGTATTTGTATTAGTGCATGTCTAGTTGGCTTAGTGCATGAACATGTTAAAACTTGTAGAGCTAAGTGCAAGCGTTTCGTAAGTACTTTTTGCACAGACTGTGTAAGGATTTGTGCTTTGACCTAACTCGAGGAAGGAGGATCTGGCAAGGTGCGCGCATATATCCTATCCTTTGCAGAGTTGGATCCGTGGCTTGGTTCCTGTAAGGAGATTGAAGAGACTAATAAAGAAGAGAAGAGTTGGAGGATGTAGCCCCACACTGAGGTAAACCACGTATATCCTATGTTATTGTGCTTTGTGAAATGTTGTTCATGTTGTTTATGTATTTAATTGCTTAATATCGATGCATAGGTAGATCCATTGATTCCAAGTGCTTTATATATGAATGAATGTTAGATCTGCTCTAATTCTATGTGGTAAATGGTTAGATGTGCTTAAGCTTGATTACCACTGCATTGATCTATAATAAGAATTTAACCTAGAATGTGAATAAGGGTTAAAGACTAATGAATGTTAATTGTTAAGTTCTCTATTAAGTATTTTGATCACAGATCTGTGTCCCATCTAGGTTGTAGACACTTGATTCCTACAACCCCCCCTGCCTCAGCAAATTGTTTGTGTTCAATTTAACTAGAATTCTAGATCTATCGGGGTTTCTGGAAGAATTCTACAATAGATAAATGTATGAATGCTTAGTGCTTTATGATGTGAATGAATGTTAGATCTAAACTTATGCTAAGTGGTTGGAAGTGTTTGGTTTGCTTATTACAATGATGTTCTGTATTTAGGGTTTAATCTGCGATGTGAATGGAAGTTAAGAACTAATGTTATGGGCTAAGTGCTCTATTAAGTATTGTAATCACAGATCTGTGTCCTAGCTAGGTTGTAGACACTCGATTCCTACAACCCCCCATACCTCTACCTCGGGTGAGACTTCATTTGCATCGCAGTTGTTGTAGAAAGGGCCGATAGTTAGGGTTTTGTTGGTGCGTTGTTGAAGCGTTGAACCCTAGGTCTGCCCTTGTGCCAACAAATGGTTCCGTTTTTGGGACCTGAAACTGTGATTGCTAGGAACTGAAGAAAAGAGAAAGCTCTATGCATAGATATATTGCTGTAGTGCGCAATATTCTACTTGATTTGTGAAGATCTGTGCTAAGAAGGGAACCGTATCTCAAGAAAAGAGGTAAGGTCTCAAATATTTGTGCTCTGAAAAAGGTAATATAAGTGGAAATTTTGTTTCAAAAGTATGAATCTAGGTATGCTTGATAGATTTTATCCTAGTCAGAAAACTAGGGTTCGACTAGAAGAGAGAAGATCTTATCTGAATAAATCTGATAGAGTTAGTGAAAGATATGTTATTCCTATGCATAAATATAATTTTTGGACTAACAAGTGGACGCAGGACCTGAGAAAGAATTTTTGCAAATTGCAAGCCCATCACTGTGATCCTAGTGCTTAGTACAGGAAAGGTTGAGGATCATTTAAAAGAAAGAGAGGATTGACACTATGTTATAACTGTAGAAGACTAGGACATATTGCTAAAGAATTCCATGGAATAGGTCCTACTTGTCTTTGTTGTAAAGATGTTGGTCAAGAGGTTTTGGATTACCCTAGAATGATTGCTAAAGTTGAAAAGATGAACCTAAGACAAGAAAACCATGAGGAAGGTCAAGAGACTAAGGATATTTTAGAGAACCAAAAATAATCAGAGACTATATTATTGCAGATGAAAGAAACATTGAATGATCATAGAGACATCAATTTACCATAGATCTTAAAAGAAAAGGAGTGCATAGAAACAATAATAGGAGACTTCAACATAGACTGTGTACTGGATGAGGAAACATAGGTGAATATCATGCCAGAAAGCACTTGGGAAATTTTGGGAAAGCCTACTATGATTCCTTCATTAGGAGGGATATGATTGTTTAAAGGAAAGATGATAACCCTATGTGGGAGACTTACTCATGTACCTATGATTGCCCATGGAGCATTGACTGAAGAATAATTTGAGGTCATTAAGACAACGCTCCGTTTGCAATTTTTTTAGGAAAGACTTGGATTGAGAAAGATCAGATCCGAAGGAAAGAGGAAGAGGAATCCACTAAACAGAAAAAGAAAGAATTAAGGGACTTCATAGCCGAATACATAAAGTGACTAATACAAGAACAAGAGGAAAAGTCGAAGCAACTGAGGGCCATAGAATTAGCTATCGAGGTTGAAAGAACGCAAGAAGGCTTAAAGAACCTATCAATGCAGGTGAGAAGAGAACCTTCTCCTAAAGTGTTCAACCCCACACGAGAGAATATCTCCCTTCTCTTGACTTAGATCTAATAGTTTATGTGGTCGTCTCTTCGATAGGGCTATTAGAGCCAGATCTCCCTACCCTTATCGAGGTCGTCGACATGTATTCCTTCTAGAGTGATTTTATTCCATCTAGCAAAGATCTCTTGGTAGACATGATTTACATTCGTCCCTTGAGATGTATTCCTTATAGATCATTTTTCTCTGGAATCCATGATCAAGAAGAGGTTACGAGCATAGTTTTCCTCTCTGTAGCGAGCTCATTAAAAAATGAAACAAAAATCCAGGGATTGAACCTGAAGCCACGAGCATAGTTTTTTCTTCTCTGTGGAAAGCTTGTTAAAAAATGAAACATAAGATACGAGCATAGTTTTCCTCTCTATAGAAATCTCATTAAAAATGAAATAGAAGCTATGAGCATAATTTTACTTCTCTGTGGCAATCTCATTAAAAAATGAAACAAAGGTCATGAGCATAGTTTTGCTTCTCTGTGGCAGGCTCGTTAAAAAATGAAATAGAGGTATTAAGCATAGTTATTTTCATCTTTCAATATCGTTAAAAATGAAACACTCACCTCTCCTATATATTTGAGTCTTTTGATAGATATCGTAGATGTTGAGTCAAGTATTTCGCTAGATCTTGTAGATGTTAAGGGTTTCTGCAGAGGATTTAACAATACGACTATGTGATTTTTTGATTCACAAAGGAGAGTAAGTAGAGAATCTAATTGAAATCCTCTATGAACATGGAAGAAGGTTAATATTATCAACGAAGGAAAAAGGGAAACCCAAAATTCATCTAAGTTTTACTATTGATTTGAATTCGATCTAGTAAATAAAAATATTCTAGAAGATGGTAGATAATATCCCTATGTAGTCTCAACGGAAGATTCACCCATATATATATATATATATATATATATATACAGTTTTGATTCTTATAAAAGAGAAAAGACAATAATTGTATTCACGACAACAAGTTTGTAAATTCACAATAAGGATTGGAATGTGTGTTACCATTTCACATATTCGTATGCACCTGAACTATATTGAGACAACTCTCTTATGAGAATATTAAGTACCAATCTAAGATGACCTCTATTTCGAGAATAAGATGTTTACACCGATTATGTCTATGAAAAATCTCTTGTAATGCAAAAATGAATCAATATAGATAATAAGAAGACATGTGTCTATCTACAACTTAGATTAACACCCAATAAACCAATTTTCATAAAAATAGAATTATAATTTATATTGTCCCTTCATTTCATCTATCAGTCTTGACTAGAATGAGGAATTTTTAAATAAAACTAATGTAATAATTTATACAAAATGAGAAGAAATCATTTCTGTTTAATTTGGTTACCATAAGTGTAACAATACAAATCCCGTGAATTTAATTTAAATCATATCCTAAGAATTTATCTTTTGTAACATCCTGCCCTTGCACGCACTGAGCGAACTTATTATTTGAGGACACTTTCTTGCAAGTGATCCGGATTATTATACTATCAAACATTTGATTTTGATTATGAGGCATTATGGGTTGATGACATGTTGTTTTGTTGCATTGACATTGACAGGTGCTATTGACTTGGTTTTACTAAGTGTGTAGGATTTTGGACCTCGAGGATGTAGAGGCATCGATGGAACCCCAAAGAGGGAAACATAAAAAGAAAGGGGAAACACAAGGAAAAAGCAGAAAGTCTAACTTAGTAAGGTATCTAGAATTTAAGAACTTTCTAATTTAAACTCAACTAGTAAATTAATAAGGGGGAAAGTGATTAAAACTTGTACGGGAATATGGGGACAGCTAGGTGCGATTCTAGGAGTGCCTTTAGGTGAGTGAGGGAAATAGGGGTAATTATTTAATTAATGAAATTAATTTATGGAGGAAAGAAGGGGATGGGTGACACATGTACGGGAAGGATTTTTATGAATTAAATTATTAAAATTTAAACTAAATGAGATTTTGGGAAAGTAAAGGACTTCAAAACTCTATATAATAGAGGGGGGAGAAGGATGATGGATCTCTTCTTTCATGCGTAATGTTATGCTGCAGGATTTTAGACTTGACTGACTTATCTTGTGGGAGTTGGGATACCCATCTCAGTGAGGAGTGGTAGGTCGGCCTTGCGAGGCAAGCTGGGAGATAGTTAATTGTCTGGTTAGTGTGTGTGGCCCCTTTGTGGCTAGGGGGGATAAGGTGTAAGAAGAGTACCCCTAGCATTGACTGGGAGGTACCGGTGAAGTGTCATCGATCGGCAAGTGGGAGCTGCACGGAGTGTGTGCGATAACAACTCAGAGCAGACTACTTGGGATATGGTACACTTCATTTATTTCTGCATGGTAAATTATTAGTATACTTTACGCTCTTAGTTTGTATGTTTAATTGGGTAAGGAAAATGATTGAATTAGCATTTTAATTGATGACTTATTTTTCCCTTAGCCTTAATCTCACTGTTAATTGATTCCCTTGGCTTCGATACCTGCATGTCTTGATCATCCTATAATTTTATTGATTTGTGATGACTTGTGATGATTTGTGGTTTATATTTTTTTCCTTCGTCCCTAACTCATCAGTCCACGCCTGAGCAATCGGCCAGTAGCCTAATCTACGATCATCACTTCGGTGTTAATAGACGTATGGATCTAAATGCCCTACTTTTTTGTGCGTGGATGATGAGCGAAGGATGTTCCTGCCAGCCGTCTACCCTTGTTGGTTGTCCTTGGTTGAGTGACTACCTTGCGCCTTGTTGCGATTGATTACCTCTGCGATTGTTTATCCCTTCCCTTAGCGAACAACGTATTTTCCTCTACACATTAAGTCGACATTTTTAATGCATTTCCTGGAAAATTTCTTTGCATTATGAATACATTTCCTCGCAAATTTTCTTTGAGTTTTTTTATTTTATTTTTATATACCTCTGGTTTGTCGTTTAACTCTGCAATTATCACCTTTAATGGTGAATTTTTACCCTATGACTTTACCCTTGGTTTATACTTTTCACTGCTAATTTACCCTTCTTTGGACAACATTTTTCTATCTTATTACTTAGCCTAGAATCTTCATGGTCGTGTTTCCTTGCTTTGTTGAATGCGATCCCTTATGTTTTTACTGAGTGAAGTTTTGAAGGTAAAACCCAACAAATCTCATTATTAAAACTCATCTATTGATTGACAATGCACAACAACTAATGCTTGGCAGACGATAGAACTCTACTCCATGATTTTGGCATCAGGCTCTGTTTCTGTTATATCACTGCATTTTTTTTTTTATTATTTATCGCCTCGGCGATTTTACATCTCTCTTTGTCTTTTTTTTATTATCTTGGAGCTCTTATATTCATTAAGTGATAACTATTTAGGTTGTCCATGGATGTGATGTTACCATATTACCCTAACCGCAATTCTCTAAATCGTGAGCATTAGCAATTTTCTTTTATTTCCTTTATAGGTTTGTTTTTTTAATTATTATGATATGCTAGTGATTTTGCATGATAAATGTATTGGTTCAAATGACAACCACATATTAATTTTTTAAATCTAGTTATGGTTAAGGGACAATGACTTATATTGATAACGATATCCCGACAATAAATTGATTAAATAATCACAGAATTAAACTTACCTTCGATATGTGGCTATGTGAGAGTTATGATGTTCCAGTTGCGTTGAAGGGATTAGATTCAGAATGTAATTTCTGGTTTTAATAAACTAATTCACAAGACAAAGATTTATTACATAGTGGTTGCATTCGATGCTTTCGTCTTACACAGGTTGAACCATTTTTCCCCAAGTCTTCCATAGTGTTATCTATCGAAGGTCATCGAATCTTAAAGAATTGTAATTTTTACAGAGTTATAATACAAAAAATATATGGGCAATGAGTCTATCCAGACATAATTTCTCTCCCTAGCAAACTGGTTATTGATATTATCTCTACACTGCGAATTTAAGGAAATGCAGGTTTTAAGGAGGTTAAGTTTCGCTTTCCAATAAAAATTTATAGCGAAATTTCCTGACAGAGCTATATTGTTTTAGAGTTTTAATTTTCTTATGGTATCTAGACAACAATTCCTGTTTATTATAGCGATCCTCCTTTAACCACGATTTTATTGCTGATCTTTCTCTTAGCTTTTAATTCACCCTTTCCTTGTGTTTTTTTTCACCATGAGTCTGCTGGGCAATGATTCGTTCGCCTTAGATATTCAGTCCCACCTTAAAAGTATTTTTTTAGACAACTATTTGCATGCCATGTAGCTAAGACAACTATTCTGTGCGTGGCAACGATTTGTGATTGACAGTGATCTCCCTTGGGTATTATTGTTTGACTGACGACCATATTTATGATCCATTCCTTCTTATTACAGGGTTTAGATGACAGCTAGGTTACTCCAACGATTTTTAAGGCAACGATCCTAGTCATCTTGAAGTTATTTGTCATTGCAGTAATTGATTTTTGAAAAGTGGTGATTGATAAAAAGTCCCTAACGTATCCCATAGTTCTTTGGTTGTAGATTCTCCCAATACATTCAACAACATCGAATCTGCTAGGCAAAATCGAATAGTACTCCTTGCTCTTTTGTCCAACTTCTCCCAATCTTCCTTCGACATAGCAGTAGGTGGTGTACTAGTAGTTTGTGTACTAGTAGGTTGTGTACTAATCAACATTCCAGTAGGTTGTGTACCAGTAGGATATGTACTAAGATCCACAATGATGCATTGTTCTTTGTTTACAATAAGGTCCTCCATATTGAGCTTCCATATCTCAAAGTTCTTACCGTTTAACTTCTCTATTTTGATTCTATAAGAGATATCCATTCCTCTTTATACACTCAAATAACCACTACAAAATCTCCCACTAAACCCAGGTTTATCACAAACCCAAGATAAACTTGATCTATCAAGACCAAGCCAAACCATCAGCATCAAAGGTGTCCCTCTGAAGCCAAAAATGAGCTTTGATACCACAAGTAAGTTTTAAACCTGTGAATTGATCTTCCATAGCTCAAAGTTTTTACCGTTGAACTTCTCTATCTCGATTCTAGAAGAGCTCGCCATTCATCTTTCTACACTCGAATCTCCACTGCAAAATCTCCCACTAAACCCAGGTTGATCACAGACCCAAGATAAACTTGATATATCAAGACCGATCCAAACTCTCCGCAACAAAGGCGTCCCTATGAAGCCAAAAATGAGCTCTGATACCACATGTAAGTTTTGAACCTGTGAAGTAAAGGAATGCATACAAATTCTTAAGAAAAATAGAAATTAATCAATGGCTCATACACATAGTACACAGAGATTTACACTGGAAACCCTTAACCGGGAGAAAACAAGCCTTCCTTGGTGCCTCACCTTGAATGTCTTCATTGTATTAATTTCACCATTCACCATACAATATATACGATGTTTTACGTATTTCATAGCTACCAAAACCCTAATCCATTAATCCAGGATTAATTTAGAAAACCGCTAAAAATAGAAAAATTTAATGCGCCCACACACACACATGCAAAGAATATAACACATAACCAACACCCATTACCAACAACGCAACACAAATTCTTTGATACCACCTTGTAGAATTCCCTATCTCAAGGTGGGAATTACCACACCAAAATTCAGACTCTCTGATACCATTTAATGAAATAAAATTCCATGCATATGCAACTATATACATAACTAACATCATACATAAACCATGCATAATTTTACAATTACAACAACAAAATTAAAATATATATTACACACACTACAACATGTAATTACACATAATAATATGCATCTTTTGTGAAAACACCGACTACATGTATACCTTCCACATTCCCCCCAGCCATATATCACACTACTTATAATTCTCAACAGTGGCTCACCCCTGAGCTTGAGCTAAACTCCACTAGGTACAAGGGTATCCTAAGCGAGTATAAGGTATAATAATCAACATAATTTCTCATTCAAAAGTTCCCAACTGCTACAACTAGCTTATATTATCTTGTTCCCCACATGTATGTCCCACCCAGGGAAGTGTGCCCCTTCTCTACTCAAAATTCTTTTGGCTTCCCCACTTCCACTCCAAGGATTCAACAATAGGCCGGACATGAAGTCGCAGACCCCTCTAGCTAATTCCTAGTGCACTAGGGAACAATTCCCAAATATTCTCTCATCTATAGAGAATTATCACGGGCCAACAACCTACCTCTTCAACATCACACATGCCTGAAAACCCTCCTCTTCAACAACACAGGGGCCTAACATCCCACCTATTTAGTTCAAAATACCAGGTCCACTGGCTAGAATAACTCCCAAATATATGCAATAAGATGGTAGCAATAGTGTACGAAGGATGATAGGAGAGAATGATGGAATAATCATCCAGGAATGATGGGAATTACACTAAATCCCCCTATTATATATGCATGTTCCCTTTATGATACTTGGCACCCAAAGGAACTATCTTGTCCCCTACTTATAATTATCCCTCCTCCATGGAAACTTAGGATATATTTATATCCGTAAATTATAATTTAGGAATATTAATATAATATTCCTTTGGGCTTAATCCCCCTTCACTTAGCCCCTTTCCTAGACTCTTAGCCCCCCATTCCCCTTCTAGTGAAGTTTACCTCCGCACACTCTTTTTTCTAGTTGGTATGCAACAATGATGCATTTTATTAATAATATGAGTGTTTAAATATTACAATAATAGACTCATTATCCTTTTATCATCTAGGCTCTCTGGCCTAATAATCACATATGCATTATGACCTATAATATGTTGTCTCACCAACCTATAAAAAATATTTACAATTGGGAAACAACCTAAGGAATTACATTCTCCTCCCCCTTATTTATGCATCGTCCTCAGTGAATTATATATACTGTATATGCAAAATTATGCAAAAATATCCATGCCTTTTTTATTTGAAGCTTGTTGTCTTTTTGGTTCTCTTTTTCCAAGCACCCAATACATGTCTTCATACTTCATCTAGAATTCATTTGCTCGATTCCATAGAGATTCTTTAGGAAATAATTCTTCTCACTTTTGTATTCTTGAGATGCCTATTCTTGATGTACTCACCCTTCTAGGCTTATGAATCATTTCATTGTTGCATAGTCCTTCAGTGATCCATCTTGCCAAGGCTTTCACACACAAGGAGAGTGTCATGTCATTACCAGACCCCCACTAAGTTCTACTCTTGATGACAAACATAAGGCTCCAATGTATTATTAGTAGCCTTTCTATCCAAGAATTATAGCCTTAAAAACTATTATCTCATATGTAACACATACATATAGTCATCATGAGACATTATCATATCAATTTCCTGTAGAAATTAAAATTTATTTCACAAGGAAATTCAATTTTTTTCCAAAATATAAAATTTCATCTCATATTTTCCAAACTATTGTAACAACAAGCATTAATATTTCCTATGGATTTCAAAAGTGTCCTAATTGAGAACACTTTTACTTCAATCTTTTAATCTTGCATTCAACCAAACAAATGATTACTATTTCATGTACCATAAAATTCTGTTGTAATAATTACAAAGGCTCACAAGTGATTTCATAATTTTCTACACTTAACAGTTCAAACATAGCTATCAAACCATTTATTTAATAGAATGAAATTATTATTATGTGCATGCGCAAGGAGACTATTTCCTAACTATTCTTTGCATGCGCAAGGAGACTACTTCCTAACAATTCTTTGCATCTCATATTTTCCTAACTATTGTAACAACAAGCATTAATATTTCCTTTGGCTTTCAAAAGTGTCCTAATTGAGAAGACTTTTACTGCAATCTTTTCATCTTGCATTCAGCCAAACAAATTCTTACTATTTCATGTACCATAAAATTTTGTTGTAATACTTACAAAGGATCACAACTGATTTCATAATTTTCTACACTTAACAATTCAATCATAGCTATCAAACCATTTATTTAATAGAATGAAATTTATTTATTATGACTATGGAAAGTAGAGCTCCTCAACAACGATTTGAAAAATTATGCACGTAAGATGGCCAATGCCATGTATGCATGAGTATGGAGTTTTAGAGTTATAACAGATGCCCCCTAATGTATGAGGTCAGAAGAGAAACTGATGGCCGAAATAGTAATTTGTATTGTTGCTATGATTTTCTTACTAGATGGTTTGTGAAATATTATACACTTGGAACCTACAAAAATAACCTTATAACCATGTTCATTCATCTAGCCTACACTCATCATACTATGTCTAACACCATGTACATAATAAACATCATGAATATCCTTTTTTTCATCTTGCTTGGTCAATACTGAAACTACACACTTTCCTAAAACTTTCTTTTGAGAATCATATCCCAATTTAATTTGAGATGTGACATATATATATAAACTAGAAAACAAATCTTTGTTACATGTCATATGATTGTTGCAACCACTATCCAACAA
>CBVK0100729921.1:0-10213 GCA_900067695.1 Picea abies
TTTCAATAAACAAAAAGTAATAATAAATAGAAAGATTATAATTTCTTTGTCAATCTCATCTTCTCGGGTTTAGAAATCAAATTCAACATTTCATCTGTAGCTGTGGATGTGCTATCTCTTTTTCCAAAACCCCAACTGGATTCTTATCCCATTAGTATCTGAATGCAAGAAAAGAAAAGAATGTGAATGATTTTTATTTGGAGTGTTGGCAAAAAGAGAGTTGATAGTAGATCTGTGCATATCCCAGTCAAATTTACGTTTTCAATTTTGATGGTTGACTTGGCCATTCTAAATCATAAATGTGATGGAATGGTATGTTTGAGTTTCAAATTCAAATTTTAAAAGCGTCCACCGCCTCTCTTTTGTTCAGGAGCCTATTTGGAAAACACTGTTTAGTTTGAAGTGATGCAGCTTGATGGCAGAACGTAGAAAAGGAGCCCGGGACAGCAGCTGGTTGATTGGAAGGAAGTTCTGTCATTCTTCCATTCAGAGCAATATGAAACTATGACCTTTCAAGGTCATTTGATATGAGCATCATCGTTGTAGCACACAAGGGAGGAGAAGCATTTTGCAGCGGTTGAGATCTTTTTCATGGTTTTAACAAAGATAGATATTGCCAAAGCTTATCTTAGGACCACGGTGACGAATACTGTTGATGATTGTTCCTACTTATTTGAATGATTCTCAAAGGCAGGCAACCGAGGACGGTGGTCTCACTGCTGGCTTGAATGTCATGAGAATCATAGACGAGCCCAAAAGATAGATATTGCCAAAGCTTATCTTAGGACCACGGTGACGAATACTGTTGATGATTGTTCCTACTTATTTGAATGATTCTCAAAGGCAGGCAACCGAGGACGGTGGTCTCACTGCTGGCTTGAATGTCATGAGAATCATCGACGAGCCCACCGCTGCTGCCCTTGGCCATGGATTGAACAACAATGCTAATATTGATGGTTAGATCTATGTTCTCAATTTTGATTGGGGTGGGGTTACTTCTAATGTTTCACTTTAGACAATGGAAAACAGTATTTTAAATTATGGTATTTTTTCCTGTTTTGGCGTGAGGGTTCCTGCACAACAGTTCGAACTATATTCGTGGATTTGAAACCCTCTTTTGGTATTTGGCTATAATTTCATAATTGGTATTTAGTTTGGCTGCTGCATTTTTAGGTCTGTCATGCAAAATAGAAGAACAGAGAAAATTTGTTTTGATCCTTTGTAAACATTTGTTCTTATAATTTTATATCATTCTCTGCATTTTTTTTATGTAGATGAATTTAGCTATTTCAGAATCCAAGTACCTTTTCTTAACATTGGGTTCTTGTTTTTCTGTTGCTGAGGTTTTGAGGAGAAAGAACAATGAATACAGCCGATGATAATGGCTTCTGCCCTTCAAGTAGTGCCCCCTTCACAATATCCGGACGTGGGGGATCCGTCCTGAATGTGCAGCCTATTAGTGTGGTTTCTCTAATTTTAGCCGCTACCTGCGATCGTCTCTTCCAATAATTGGCACCCACTTGCCTGTACTCCTTATATATTTGATACAGTTCAGGTTCGCAGAAAGATTGATCAGGCTGTTGATCTGATGGCACAAAATCAGCAAAAAGATGTACTCTTCACAGATATTCGAAGATCTGCCCAAGTTGCTCAAATGGTTGCTGATAAATATCCCAAAATGGAATCAGCGAAAGACGGATTTACTGAGAGAAATCAACTCGGAAATAGAAATAATATCAGATTAGTAAGAATGACCATGTTCTCGTTCTCACTGAAATGAATTGGAGAATCAATTCCCCTAGTGTTTCTGATCTTAATTGCAATAAAAGGCAAGAGGGTTGTAATCAAATTCTTAATTGCAATAAAAGGCAAGAGGGTTGTAATCAAATTGCAAAGGAAGTAAGACCAGAATGAATCCATGTTGAGAGAATGGGTAACTGTCAAAACGATTTTTCAATGCATAATCCTTCATATGAGCAAAGAGCCATGAATTTTGTTGTATGCACCAATAGAAAAGCTTCAATTAATAGTGAAAAATCCCAAGTAGCCACTGGGAAGAACACTTGTACCTTACTTGTGTCTATGTGGAGGTAAATGCCCGTGAATACGACTATATGGAGGAAAATGCCCATGAATATGAATTCAAATTCGGCATAGGTTAATCAAGAACATTGTGAAGGAGACTGAGTGTGAGTGAGTTGATGTAATTTCTATGATCTGAATAATAAAAGTAATAAGTAATGGAATGGTTATGTAAAAGTAATGGAATGGCTATGTTTGGTGGACGTAGCCCAAAGTTTAGGTAAACCAGTGTAATTGTTAATTATTATTGTAAATTGTCTTTTCCGCATTTGCAATTCTAACACTACTTACACAATGATCCTGATTATTAATACATGCCAAATTCATATTCATGGGCATTTGCCTCATCATGGACGCCTGTAATGTATAGGCGTTTTGCCGAACTATTCATTGAAACTTTTCCATTGGTGTTTGCGGTGAAAATCATGGCACTTTGCAGATATGAAGGATTATGATTTGAACAATGGTTTTGACAATTACCGACTATCTCCACCTGGATTCTTTCTTGTCTTACTTCCCTTGTAATTTGATCACAACCCTCTTGCCTTTTATTGCAATCACGATCAGAAACACTCGACCAATTGATTTTCCTATGGATTTGAGTGACAACAAGAACAAGGTCATTCTTACAAACCTGATTGTTATTTCCATTGTCTAGTTGATTTCTGTCAGTAAATTCGCCATTTGAGCAACTTGGGTAGAGCTTCGAGTATCTTCGAATAGTACAGGTTTTTGTTGATTTTGTTTTCTCAAACCAATAACCTGTTCAATCTTTCACTGAACCTCAACAATATCAAATAATGAATATATATAATGAGTACAGATAAATCGGTGCCAATGATTGGGAGGAATGATCGTAGGATGCAGATGAGAAGCTACTAAAACTGGAGAAACCACAGGAATAGGTTGCACATCCAAGACTGATTCCCCACTTGTAGATATAGTACTACTAGAAGGGCAGGGCAAAATGTTAAGGTAAATAAGGGGATTCATATTAATAGTGTTGTGTGTTGCATCAATCTGTGGCCCAACTCCGTCAGATAGGGCCCAGGAGCCCTGAGCTTGAATAGAGTGTGCAAAACATTAATGTAGAAGGATATGGCGTGATATAAAAGATTATGCTTTACAGTGTTGTAAGGAGTTGCAGAAGGTTGAAGTAAGA
Organism: Picea abies; assembly: GCA_900067695.1. Lineage (NCBI taxonomy): Eukaryota > Viridiplantae > Streptophyta > Pinopsida > Pinales > Pinaceae > Picea > Picea abies. Next base: position 3,245 of record CBVK0100729921.1, read on the forward strand.
AGCTACATAACCGGAAGCTGACCTAGAGCGGGATGAGAGGATAGTGGTTGTTTATCATATATGCTTGAAGGGACATGACATAGATAAAGATGGGAAAAGACGTCATCGGAGTGAACGGGAGAAAGAAAGAGGGAACGAGAGAAAAGCAACTACATATTCAAGGAAAAAGAAAGAGAGGGAGGTCGGTGAGAAAGAATCTCGGCGTTTCAGGGAAAGTTATTTTAATTTTCAAAAGAGAGTGTAATGTGAAATCATGTAGGTATGAGTGAGAGGATCTATTGCATTATTTAAAAAAATCTTTATTATTTTAAAAATGATAAAAAAGAAAGTGTTTTATTTAATTTTTAAAGTGGTGGTAAAAAAAAATTATTATTTTAAAAAAGATAAAGAAAAGTGTTTTATTTAATTTTTAAAGTGATGGTGGACTATTTTTTAAGTTTAATTAAAAAAATATTTAAATTATTTTAAAAAGGATAATTTTTAGTTTAATTAAAAAAATGTTTAAATTATTTTAAAAGGATAAAAAAAAGTATTTTATTTTAATTTTAAAAGAGGTAGTGGAGTGTTTTAGTTTAATTTAATGGAGGCCTTGAGATTTTGACTTTAGTAAAGTAATCAAACCAAATGTTTTAATATAATTTGAAAAGGCCATGTAAAGGCAATACATGTATTTTATGTGAAAGAATCATGTGATATTAAAGTGATTTGTAAATCTAAGAAAATGACAAAAGGTCATGAAAAACATGGAGAACATAATTGAAGAGAGTGAAGTGAGTGCTTATGAAATATTCAATAGAGCTTTTTGGTGGATTTTTGTATGTGGGGAAATTAATTTGATGTGAAATCGAATTGGTGTATTAGCAAAACATACATTGAGCAGCAGAAGAAACATTGCAAGAAGTTGATATATGAAGAAGAGTATCGTAGAAGAATCATCATGGAGAGAATACTTTATAAGAGGGAATATCAAGGTTTTCTAGGAAAAGAAGACGCAGGATGTAGGTAAAAGACTTTTCATAGTTGAGGAGTCTTCAAAGTTGAAGAGCAAGTATCATTGACATTGAACCATTATGTGGACAACGTTCCAACATTATTGGGTAGACAGGAGCAAGTCGAAATACGATGAAAGAATAAGGTGAAGTCTATTTGATCTAGGTGGATACCGGTTGCCACCCACTTATTTCAATTGGCTCAAAACAGTTTGTTGGAAATTTACTACTTTTAGAAGTTTTTCAGGTGCTAAACTTCTGGGGCCATTTTGAGGGCCTAAATGACGCTTTTTCGTGATTGGGTACCTGTATGATCATGAGATGGATAATTGAGCCCCCCAAATGAAGCTCCTCATTGATACATTTCCAACGAGCTATTGTTTTCCCTAAATGGATATCACATTCCAAAGTTGTGCCCCCGAGAAGTTGATATATCAAACTACCGAAAATGGGGTCCACAAACCTGTTGGTTTTTAAGCTTCTCAGGTTAGGATTTTGAAGTTTCTTTATGTTAAAAAGTCCTTTGGAGCCTCATTGTAAAAACTATCTTCTTGCGAATGAGCATAGCCATCACATATGTTCTTAGAGATAAGATGCCACCATTCTAGTGAGTTCATTCACTCTTTATTTTACAGTTCTGTATATTTCACTCATTAATAGAAATTGTGTATTATTGTATCTCTGTGTTTATTGTTATATCTTTTTTATATTATTGGATGTTCGATATATCACTATACATTTTTTTATTATATCTTCTCTCTCATTTCCTACCGAAAATAATCCAGATCAATATTTTGAGGGTACGGAAGGAATAGCAATGTGAAAAAACTGCAAGATGCAACGGCGATGTGAGAATCCATGAAGACATTAGAAGCATAGAGGAAAGCTCAAAAGCCAACAAGAAGTGAGAAGTTGTGAATGTAAGAAGTTGAGAATATTGAATTTAATAAAAATGAAGTGGAGCGAAGAAGACGTAGAGACAAGTGTAGAGACTAAATGAAACAACAAATTTTTGGTTTTTTAGTCACCAAAATATATAAGAATTTGGAAATGGAGGAAGATTACTACCCTGATATATGAAATTTTGTAATGACAACAAAACATGTTGTAATGAGATGAAATTTTGTAATTTGGGGGTTCATGATAGGTTGTACATAACACCCCAGAGATTTTTTGATCAAAAGTTGAAAGTATATCCATAAGCATGGTGTATCTCTCTCATGCATAGAGAGAATGTGGCGTAAACTTGTGGAATGAAGCACTAGAGTAGGTACAAGGGTGTCAGGTATACTCATGTGTTAGCTTGTTGTTGAGAAGTTAGGGAATGCCAGATGTTGTAATCTTAGAATGTGTGATGGATTGTAATGTTTGAGTATGAGATGGTTAGGACCAAGTTATGTTTAAGAGGGAGTGTGAAGTTATGTTTAAATGAGATTCTAATGAATTAAACCAAAGTAAAAAAATTATTAGTCCAAGGAAAGTCGGTGATAGAGATAGTTTTAGTTAATGTTATTACCAGATGTAATTAAGGGGGGATGTTAAGGAAAATAACTTAATTACATCCTTAACTAATATCAATACTTCTATAGGGATTTTTTCATTCTATAACATATTTGTAACTATACGTTTATATTATAATATACAATACACATTAATAGTGTTGTGTGTTGCATCAATCTGTCTCTGTGTAAACTTAAATACACATAAGCCATTCTCATCAACTGTATTCATTGTTGTTTCTCCTTAAAACCTTTGCAACAGTGAAACAAAACCATAGTATTAAAAAAAAGTACTTGGATTGTGAAAGATATAAATTCATCTACATGCCAAAAATGAAAATCATGATGCAAACTTATAATAACAAATGTTTTCAAATGATCAAAACAAATTTTCTCTATTCTAGTATTATGTATGATAGACCTAAAAAATGCAACAACAAAACTTAATATTGTGTATGAAATTATAGCCAAATGTGAAAGAGGGCTTGAAATCGAAGAATAAAAAGAATTATAGTTTGAAATGTTGCATAGGATTTCTTAGACAAGAACTGGAAAAAAAATACCATAATTTAAAATATTTTTTTCAATTGTTGAAAGTGAGAACATAGATCTCACCACAAATACTAGCCATGTTCTTCAATCCACAGGAAAGGGTAGCATCAGTGGGCATAGCGGTGGGTTCGTTAATGATTTTCATAACACTCAAGACGGAAATGAGACTAGTGTCCTTGGTTGCCTGCCTTTGAGAATCATTGAAATAAGCAGGAACAGTTGATCCAGGTGGATATTGGTGGCCACCCACTTATTCCAACTGGCTCCTTTTATAACTTTTTAGTGCAACACGTTCTTCTGCACTTCTTTGTAATGGTGGGTTATACACTTCCAGGGCTATCTAAAAACCTATAAATCTTCCAGGTGGTTACTGGTGGCCCCCCACCTTATCTAAGTAACTTATTTTGTATGTTTTCATGTCAACACATCTTGTTGTACTTCGAGGTCCATTTTGGGGCCCTAAATAGTTTTTTTATACCTCACCACAGTCAAACTATAGACAAAGTTAGAGTTTGACAGTGTAATGCGTAGTTTTAGAAAATACATTTTCAACAGGCTATCACACGCCTAAAACGAAGATCTTAAGAAAAATTTATGACCCTGGGAAGTTAATGTACTAACTTACCCAAATGGGGCCCACATGACTTTTAGTGTTTCATCTCCTAGGGTTAGGTTTTTGGATGTCTATGGTTTTGGCATTCCTACTTATCATATAAAATCCTTCAGAGTGTCATTGTAATCATCTTGGGAATGAGCATAGCTATCACATATCTTCTTAGAGATAAAACTGCCACCATTCTAGCAAGTCTTGCACTCTGTATTTTTACAGTCTCTTTACAATTCTTTTATTAATAGAAATCAAGTATTGTTGTATTTATCTGTTTCTGGAAATTTTCATGAGTATTTCATTGTAATATATCTTCTTTCATTTCATTCCGAACATAATACAGATTAGTGGTATCAGTGCAGGCTACTCTTGATCATTTTTTACCGCATGTCCCCAATGAGGTCTGAGTATAGCTAGTTGTGTCTCAAGTTTGTCTCTCTTGAGGAAAATAACTCTCGCATACCCAATAAACCCTCGATGGCAGAAGAAAAGAAAAATGACAAAGAAAAATATTCTATTAACATGTTGCTTAAGAAATCTCTCATGCGATAGAGGGATGAAATGATGGATAATTTTTCACACATCCTTCAATGCATGTCGATAGAAACCAGTGCAACTTCATCAAGAAACCATTTTGGAGGAACCTCTCCCTTAAAGGTGCAACTTAATTTTGATATTCCCATATTTGAATGTCAGATAGATGTGGATGCCCTAGAAAAATGGTTAAATCTATTAGAAGGCTATTTCTCTATTCAAAAAAAATTTGATAGGGAAAATATTACCTCTGCACTCCTCAAGGCTCTCCCCTATGTAAAACATTGGTGGGAAACTTAATAGGACAAAAATTCCATAGAGGAATATAGAATATATGGGGTAAAGCCCCCTTGTTATTTTTTTGTGTATGTGTCAAAGAAAAGTATTATCATGTTGATAACTATGAAGACCAGTACATGAGATGGACCACTCTATGGAAAGACAAGAGACAAACAATGTCGGAGTTCAAAAATACTTTCCATACCTTACACACCAAGTTGGGTATCAAGTACTCTAAGTGACATATAGTTCTGAAATACCATGGGGATATGCATAGGTACATCCAAACCAAATTGAATTTCCTAAACATCTCATCATTGGGATCTTCATATCAATATGTTGTCCAAATTGAGAAAAATTTTAGGTACCAGAACAAATGGGAATCTGGGTCTGCAAATGTGAAACAATCAAAGCATAGTAAAGACACCCCTAACCAATAGCCTCTAGACAACCAGTCCAAGACACAAGAAAGAAAGGGTAAATTGATGACGTAGAATGACACTAGGAAGTGGTGTGACTTCAAAAAAATCCCCTCACACAACACTGATGAATTTCACTCGAAACAGTCATTGGTGGTCAAGGTCAAAGACACAGAACTGAATGCTGATTCAAAATCCAATCTAGAAAATATTGAAAATAGACAGATAATCGACACAAAACCCACTACTACTTTTGTGACAAAAACAATTCAACTAGAAGAACTAGTAGATCTTGAAAGAGGGGGATTTCCTCTTCCATTCACAGATGTGGGTGAAGGGGACCCCATTGCATTTCATTGTTGATAACGACATCCAAAATAACCTCATCTCATCTAATCTCATCAAACAATTAGGGTTGTCGACAACACCACACCCACAACCATACAACATCAGGTGTCTTCACCAGGGATGAGATCTTCACGTCATACAATAGTGTCGCATGTCCTATGGCATCAATCCCTTCAAGGATGAGGTGGTGTGTGATATTTCCCATCTTGATTTCTGTGATGTTATTTTAGACCAACCATATATGTGGAAACATCATTCTATCTATGAGTCTAGACCCCGTAGTGTCATTATTACTCTGGGAGGTCATCTTTACAAGATATCGGAGGTAGTTTTGACTACTGTTCCACCAAAAAAAAACTGCAAGGTAATATCTCATACTGCAAAATTCATACTCTACATAGTCTATTCAAAGGACGCACAGAAGACCACTACAACCACTGCAACCTCAACACCTTATATCCAACAAAGGCAGATTGTTGAAGAGACATAAGATAATGTGTCTTCACCTACCATGGGACTTACGCAATTCCCCATCCAACCTAGAGACAAAAGGTTGGTGGAACAGATTTAACCCCTCCAATAACAGGGTCCTAGTGGTCTTCCACAAGCAAAGAAGCACAAATTCTCCAACAAGGAACATAGCTCACCAAGCTTTAGATTCAGAAAATGATTTCCCCTCTTCCCTGGTAAGTCAATGCAATGGAGACCATTACTTCCTAAGGGAGAAGGATTTATCCAAGTGGATATTGGTGACCACCCACGTGTTCTAACTGGCTCCTCTTGTTAGTTTTTAGTGAAAAACATTCTTCTTTACTTCTTTGTAATGGTGTGTTCTACACTTTTGGGGCTATATGAATCCCTACACATCTTCCAGGTGCATAATGGTGGCCTCCCACCTAATCCAATTTGATTATTTTGTATGTCTTCATGTAAACACATCTTGTTGTACTTCCAGATCTGTTTTGTGGCCCTAAAAAGTGTTTTTTTGGATCACCATAGTAAAAATGTAAACATAGTGAAAGTTTGATGGCATAATGCATATTTATCAAAAATACATTTCCAATGGGCTATCACGCACCTAAAATAGAGATCGTATGAAAAAGTTACGAACATAGGAAGTTAATGTACTAACTTACCCAAACCGGGCCCACATGACTTTTTTTGTTTCATCTCCTAGGGTTAGGTTTTTGGATGTCTAGGGTTTTCACATTCCTTCTTATCATAAAAATGCCTTCAGAGCCTTATTGTAATCATCTTCTTATGAATGAGTGTATCCATCACATCTTTTCTCGTAGATAAAGTTGCCACCATTCTAGAGAGTCTTGCACTCTATATTTTTACAGTGTCTTTACAATTCTTTCATTAATAAAAATCAAGTATTGTTGTATATTTTTACAGTGTCTTTACAATTCTTTCATTAATAAAAATCAAGTATTCTTGTATTTCTCTGTTTCTGGGAATTTTAATGACTATTTCATTGTAATATCTCTACTATCATTTTTCTCCTAACATAATCTAGATCAACAATGATGACAACATTCCTCACCCCTGTCATAAGATAATATTTCTCAATGTCTGTCTTTGTTAAAACCATGAAAGTGATCTCATCCGCTGCAAAATGCTTCTCCTCCACTTCGTACGCTCTACAATGATGATTGACTTATCATCAACATCTGGAATGACCTTGAAGGGCCATAACTTCGTATTGCTATGAGAGAAATAATCACATAACTTCCTTTGAA
>CBVK0100729923.1:1749-12214 GCA_900067695.1 Picea abies
GTGTTGGGAGAAATGAGAAACAGACAGGTACATGCTCTCATCTACAGCTCCGTGACGGACACTTGGACCCTAAAGCTTTGTTCTGAAATTGACCACAACTTATTCCGCAACTTTTCCCATTCTACTGCAGAAGGCAACACCATACACTGCATCGCAACTGATCGAAGGAGCCCATGGTTACCCCGTTGGATGGTGAGTTATAACACAGAAACCCACTTTTCCGTCGTTGAAAACATTGAACATATTGACTATTTTCCAATTGAAGAGTTGAATTGGAATAGGAGCATTGGTATAGTGGCCTACAAGGGCAAGATATTTCTGTTCGGTGTGGGAGATCGAACATTTCGTCCGGGCGGCTCTTTAGTGTGCTTGTGGGCGGAGAATCCCGGTGCTCGAAAATGGAAGATTCTGACGACAACGGATCTTGATTGCGTGAGCGAGATAGGAAATGGAAGATTCTGACGACAACGGATCTTGATTGCGTGAGCGAGATAGGCGAGGCCGCAGTTGCTTACGACGGAAAGCACAGCGTGAGCATCATTGCAAGGAATGGATCGAGCGTCATATTGTTTGAAATGAATTTGGACACGAAAGAGTGGAAGAAATTGGATGGGATTGCAGCAGAAATAGGTAGCAGATCAAAAGGTGCATCTCATGAAGACATAAGAAACAAGGTTTCCAAGGCTTTTCATATCAATTTTAAATTTTGCACAGCGATTTAAATCAGAAGCTTTCAGGGAACTTGATTTTGGCCACATACATTTAAATATGATGTATTACGTTATTATGTTTTCTATATGTAAAAGAATTATCTTAAAAGTTTTAACAGTATTTTTTGGATGTGTGAATGATAGTTCGATAATGAAAAAGATGACATTTATTTTAAGTTTTTTTTTTATTTTGTTAGGATTTTAATATGTAAAACAAAAATCTTAAAAGTTTTAAGAGTATTGATGGATTTGTGAATGATCGCTTTGATAAGGAAAGTCATCTTATTTTGGTAAGAATTATTTTGTTTTTTTAATTTTATAATATTAGAAAATGGTTATTTTTATAAAATTTTTATGTTATTTTAATTTTTTATTATGATTTAATTTTCTTCCATAATTTGTCATAATTTGTCTTGTAAAATTTAATATTGTTAATATTAATCATTTTATTATTTTTTTGTGTTTGAATAGTTAAGCAGAGACTCTTAATTTATACTTCAAATTCTTTTAATCATGTAGTATTTGCTTCTCATACTAAATACAATGACAAAGAACTTGTTTGTGTTTAAGTTGAGCACATTATGTTTATAAAATAAATATCTAATGATCTCTTTAGATTTTTCAAAGTACACTTATGATTAATAAATGGTATTTGGTGAGTTTTGTATTTAATTTGAAAATTACATTTTATGAAGTGATTCTGTATTAGATTTAAATTATCATTTTTTTGGTTTTATTGATATTATTATGTTCATAATATTCTTGCACATGGTAAGATTCTCACAGGAGAAAATGCGTTGAAAAGGGGGTTCCAAGGCCCATTTTGATGTGTGCTATGTGAAATCAATTATGAAACAACAAAACATCTTTTTAGGGATTGAGACTTTTCAAAGAAGGTATATGGTTTACTATATTTAAAGAACTCTCCTAAAAAATTAGATGGTCTGCCAGTTATAAAACTTTATTGGGTAAGTGGGAGAAGTAGCTCTAGAGCTCCTTTCATGGAAAATTAGTCTTCAAAAGACTTTGTAAGGCCTCCCATAAATATGTTTGTTGGAAAATTTGGCTAGCAAGAAACATAGTTGTTTTTCAAAGCAAGTGATCCACCCCTTGCTTAGTAGCTAATGAGGCCATAGACTAATTAGATAAATTCATGAATTCTAAATGACTTCAGTGGGAGAATACTCCATCATTAAATATCGGTAAAGAAGCATGGGTGTCGAGATTCAACTTTTCATTAGTCGTTCATCCTAAGGTTCCTCAACGATCACACTGAAAGCTTCAATATCCATATTTTAATTTTAATTTATGGCTTTATTCTCAACAAGATATATGTTATACTTTGATGGGGCTTCCAAAGGCAACCCAAAGGAGCCGGAGATCTATGTTCAGACCTAGACAAAAAAGAGTATTAGATTATTATTGGAACGTAGGGGTAGTCACCAACAAAAAATAAAAATCCTTTATCGTTTCTAACTCCTCTCCAAAGGATATTATTTTAAAGAATTTTATGGATCATATTCGTTTCTCAATCCAGAGTCTTCAACTTCATTTTTTTCATGTTCTTCGTCATCATAATGTTGAAACTCAAAGAATGGCCAATCAAGCCATAGGAAGGTACCATGGTTTCACGAGAGATAAAAGAGTTGAGAACATAATCATGCCCCCGTGACTTTATGCTAAGGAAATAAAAATAAATAAAAATTAAAGCACCACGTGGTATGTTGGTGGACATGTGGGTGATGTACTTGGGAGTATTTCATGTGTCTCGTCATGAAGACTCAGATAAGACACAGAAGATTATGGATCTACCAGATAATAACTCCAACTCGTGGGTGGAGGTTCAGTTTGGGTAATGTGAAGCGACACCAGTTCCATCGCAAGGGAAAAATAATGGATCTCAAGCTGTTAGACTCTGTTGTAGACATTGGGTCTACACGACAAGGGAATTTGAAGCATGTAAACTTGGAAGAAGATTTTAGCATGAGCATGAATTTGGAAATGATGTGTGGATGAATTTGGCAGCTCCAGGCAATTCATGTACTTCCCAGTTCAAACAACAATCATTGTTGTAGAGTCTTCTCATCCTATTTTATCATTATGATCATTCTAGAGGGTATTGTGGTTAAAGTTTCTTTGAAAGTAGTATTGGACATTTGTTGGGAGTGTATTTATGTCACCTTTCCTTGGAATTGTTTCGTTCTTTAGTGTTTTCGCTAGGAGGTTACCTAGTTTTTGTGGTGGAAACTTCGGGACACCTTTGCGTTACAATTCATCATTCATAATATAAACCTACCAAACACTCTAAGGATTTTCTCTCTGGGGTTAGCACTTTCTTCATCTCGGATTCTATTTTTATTCCAAGACAAATTTTAATCGGGCATTGGTTATCTCCAACGTAAAGGAACATTATGGATATGAGGGATGTCGTTCAACATTTATAGGGAGAATTGGAGGTGGATGAATTTCAAGATCACCAAAGGTTATGTGCCCTCAATTCAAAAATCACTTATGCTTTAGAAAAATTGTCTCAGCACCGAATATTAATAGGCCAACTTCAGGATGAAGTGTATGCCTTTAGGAGCCAAAGCGAGGACCTTCATTTTCATTTGGAACATAGAGAATATAACAATGGGAAATCTTTCAACCAACATGGAAACGGTAATTGATTTTCAAATATTGAAATGTGTCTATGTTTTGTCTCATTATATGTATTAACAGTTTTTAATATTGCATCTATACTTTCCAATGTAATAGTAGTGATAATATATGGATAGTTATTAGGGGAAAGAAATAATTTTGTTTGGAGGAAAGAATAGTTCATCTAATTTTTAATATTTGTGAAATTCTGAATATATTATCATGTAGTTCAGTGATCTTTACCACACCTTTTTAATGCAAATAATTCTCTATTTTTTGTAAAAAAAATATATTTGTAGAATAGTTAGAGAACCTTGAGATCATATGTAACGTTTTGTACCAACATGGTAGTTAGGGTGTCACTGGGGTGACACTTATTAGATGATAGTTCACAAATGAATTGAGTGTGGGATTTGTCGGGTTCGAGCCTTGTAACATCACCTTGGTTTCTCAAACTTCATATCTACCATCCAATGGATATTGACAGTATATATTTGTAGAAGTTCGGGATGGATTCTAGCATCTTGGGGCTCCAAATCACCACTCCCTTGAATATTTCTATGTCCAAATAATTAAGAATTTTGATAGGTTGATATTTGGTGGGTGAGAGGATATCCACTATAGATCTGTGGGAACCTAGATCAAATCGTTCTATTGTATCTCACAGGTTTGTAACCCCATGATGAACTTGATTACGATATCGTAATTATGGGATTAGTATTAACTAATCCGCTCGTAATCCCCCAAACTGGGAGATTTCTATATCAATATCACATGTAAGGTCCAACACCAGATGTCAGTGGTAACATGGCATACAACAAGTGGCCCACATGCCACGATAAGGAAAGGCCACTCCTCACCCTAAGGTGGTGCCACATGTAATGTTGATTTGGCATGATCAAACAAGGACCCATGGGGAAATGAGTGCCACGTTTCAAGTGGTACAAGTACCACGTGTCATACCATGTGTCATTTCACATGTCTATAATTATATCTAATCTCAGACTGGGCGTAGAGTTAAGAAGAAAAGAAATCGGTCACCCAGGGAGCCAATGTTCTTGTTCCCAATAGCCACTTGTCGTAACTTGCATCAAGGTAGGTGGAAACCTATGACAAAGCCACATGTTTTGAGTGCCATCACATACTGGATAATATAATTTGGATCTGTCGAGGGGCAGGTAATTTCGATGTCACATGAACTATGCATGATGGACAAGTGTTAGTACCTGATATGGTGAGACGGGTGTGTTGTGATAAAATGTACCCCACATCATTTCACATGGAAAGGCCACATGTCACTCATAGGAGATACCACATGTCATGACTAACGACACCATTGGAACACCGAGACATCAAGATTACATTTGGAAACAAAATGCGTTATATAAAAACTTTATTTGATCAATGACTAACTGGCCCACTGACAAAATGGTTAACATGTCTATCACACCACCAAGAAATTGGAAGAAATATTTGTAATATTATTATAACAATAAAAAAGCATAACCTCACCACAAGACCTCTTCCCCCCAATGACACTGGGTGATTATTTAACCAATAACTTTTGAAAGCTAGAGGTTTATTTGTAGGTTATTTGAGTACAAAGAAGTTTTTTAATATGTCTAATCTTGATAAAACATTTATCAATACGAAACAAATGGTAAAAATAAAATAAATGAAACCATAAATCCTATTCTACGTCAATCATCCTTTCATCCTTCCATCCTTCTATGCACTTCTGGTGTATGTTATTCTTCTATGACTGACCATTTCCTGGCCACTTTGACATCAACAACAACATATGTGCAACATCAAATTGTTCAATGTGCTCTCTAATTGGACATTTTTTTTAAAGATTTATCAAATGAATAAAGAATGTGTTGCTCTTAACAATGTTACCAACTTAACAAGAACTCTCCAGAGTTCTCATTTTTTAGAGTGGTTATTTTTATGTTCGAATCAAAAATTGGTGCTACTAGTAGCACCATTCTTTTGGAGGTGGAAAAAATTGCAACTTTTTTGAAATCACTCAAATCATTTCCTTGACAAGATGAAAAAAACCTTGAAGTTGACTCTAAAATTGTAATTTTTTTTAAATCGCAAAAATCACTTCCTTGACACGATGAAAAAAACCTTTAAATTGACCGTCAAATCAAAAAATAATGCTACTAGTAGGACCAAATTTATTTTCGAAGTTAAAACTATGGCTTGATTAGAACTATGACCTTCAGAACATAGACCATTGTTAAAAAACACCTTGAAATTGACTCGTACATTAAAAAAAGGTGTTAGGTGAAAATTGGTTAATTAAATTTTTAAAATAAATTTATATAAAAAAAATATCTTTATGCCCTTGGTGCATAGGGAATCTATTTTTTTTTAGTGAAATAGAATTTATTATTTTTTCGGAAGGAAAAAAAATTACACTTAAAATAAATAAATTAATAAAATTAATAAATGAAAAAAGTGATAAAGAAACAATTTTTCATTATAAAAAAACATATTTTCATTTAAAAATATAAAACAACCCAATTGTTTAAAAAAAAAAATTAAAAGAACAAAATAACAAAACAATGAATTTTAGAATAAAAAACCTAAATAACAATAATAAATTTTTTTTAAGTATAAAATACAAAATTTAACCAAAAAAATTAGAAAAATAAACATTAAAACAAAAAAAATTAAAAACATAAAACTAACTAATGGTTTTGTTAAATTAAAATAACCTAATAATGAAATTTATATTTAACAAAAAAAATTAACTTTAAAAATTTAAAAAATTTAAATTTAACAAATTTAAAAACTTTTAAAAATTTAATTTAAAAATATGTATTAATTTTTTAATATTATTGGGTGGGGAACGATTCTCGACATCACCACCACCACGACGCACATCCATGTAGTGTGAGAGCAGGTTTTGTGGATGCATATGTTTTTAAAAATTTAATTTAAAAATATGTATTAATTTTTTAATATTATTGGGTGGGGAACGATTCTCAACATCAGCACCACCACCACGCGCATCCATGTAGTGTGAGAACAGGTTGTGTGGGTGCATATGGAATGAGATTTTAAAATTTTAATCAAAAGAATATTAAATTTTCAATATAATGTGGAGTGATGTCCAACATCACACCTTGCCACAGTGTGCACCCAAACAACTCAACGGTGGGTTGTGTGGGTGAGCATGGTCGGCAGTGTGATTCCCCGACCCAAAGGAACAGTATCTTACCAACGTAAAGGAACAGTATGGATATGAGGGATGTCGTTCAACATTTATAGGGAGAATTGGAGGTGGATGAATTTCAAGATCACCAAAGGTTATGTGCCCTCAATTCAAAAATCACTTATTCTTTAGAAAAATTGTCTCAGCTCCGAATATTAACGAATATTAATAGGTTAACTTTTGGATGAAGTGTATGCCTTGAGGAGCCAAAGCGAGGACCTTCATTTTCATTTGGAACAGAGAGAAGATAACAATGGGAAATCTTCCTTAGACAGTAGTCTGAGGGTAATCTCAACAGTCACAGGGCTCCAATTCCATATCTCAATGAACCTGTGTTAAAGGATTAGGACCAATGGGGATAGGAAGTCACCCAACATGGAAACGGTAGTTGATTTTCAAATATTGTAATTTGTCTATGTTTTGTCTCATTATGTGTATTAACAGTATTTAATATTGTATCTATACTTTCCAATGTAATAGTAGTGCTAATATATGGATAGTTATTAGGGGAAAGAAATAATTTTGTTCGGAGGAAAGAACAGTTTATCTAATTTTTAATATTTGTGAAACTATGAATATATTATCATGTAGCTCAATGGTCTTTACCACACTTTTTCAATGCAAATAATTCCCTATTTTTTGTAAAAAAAATATATTTGTAGAATAGTTAGAGAACCTTGAGCTATTTTTTGTAAAAAAAATATATTTGTAGAATAGTTAGAGAACCTTGAGTTCCTTGTGAAGATATTCAATATATTTTCAAAGGAGAATAATATAGTTAGTATATTAGACTAGGAAGAAAACAAGTCCTACCATATTAATCTAATAATCTCTCTTGAGGTCCTACCATGCTCAGCCAATGATCTCTCTTCCTTTAAGCATTGCTCAATTTTATCTATATAGATGCCAAAAAAGGATGGGCTTAACACCAATATCACAACCACACTTAACAATAGATAATAGGCCTTTGTAGGGATTTATCCTTTGGAAATTTTCGTTAATATATTAGTCATTTGATCTGGGAAGCAAACATATATAATTCTTTGATCACTGTAAGATGAGGTCAATCGGATCCTAGAACCCCAAAAATTTCCTAAACTCAAATTGTTTGATGGGTCAGTGGACCGATGTCTGGTGGGAATGGTTCCCACATGGGGTTCCAACCCTCTATGACAAGTGTGACCATAGGTGACATCATATGTAACGTTTTGTACCAACATGGTAGTTAGGGTGTCACTTGGGTGACACTTATTAGATGATAGTTCACGAATGAATTGAATGTGGGATTTGTCAGGTTCGAGCATTGTAACATCACCTTGGTTTCTCAAACTTCATATCTACTAGCCAATGGATATTGACAGTATATATTCGTAGAAGTTCGGGATGGATTCTAGCATCTTGGGGCTCCAAATCACCACTCCCTTGAATATTTCTATGTCCAAATAATTAAGAAGTTTGATAGGCTGATATTTGGTGGGTGAGAGGATATCCACTGTAGATTTGTGGGAACCTAGATCAAATCATTATATTGTATCTCACAGGTGTGTAACCCCATGATGAACTTGATTACGATATCGTAATTATGGGATTAGTATTAACTAATCCGCTCGTAATCCCCCAAACCGGGAGTTTTCTATATCAACATCACATGTA
Source organism: Picea abies (assembly GCA_900067695.1). Taxonomy (NCBI): domain Eukaryota; kingdom Viridiplantae; phylum Streptophyta; class Pinopsida; order Pinales; family Pinaceae; genus Picea; species Picea abies. The sequence goes on from CBVK0100729923.1 coordinate 9,979, forward strand.
AGGTCCAACACCAGATGTCAGTGGTACATGGCATGCAACAAGTGGCCCACATGCCACGATAAGGAAATACGACGCCTCACCCTAAGGTGGTGCCACATGTAATGTTGATTTGTCATGATCAAACAAGGACCCATGGGGAAATGAGTGCCACGTTTCAAGTGGTACAAGTACCACGTGTCATACCATGTGTCATTTCACATGTCTATCATTATATCTAATCTCAGACTGGGCATATAGTTAAGAAGAAAAGAAATCGGTCACCTAGGGAGCCAATGTTCTTGTTCCCAATAGCCACTTGTCGTAACTTGCATCAAAGTAGGTGGAAACCTATGACAGAGCCACATGTTTTGAGTGCCATCACATACTGGATAATATAATTTGGATCTGTCGAGGGGCAGGTAAGTTCGATGTCACATGAACTATGCATGATGGACAAGTGTTAGCACTTGATATGGTGAGACGGACCTGTGTTGTGATAAAATGTACCCCACATCATTTCACATGGAAAGGCCACATGTCACTCATAGGAGACACCACATGTCATGACTAACCACACCATTGGAACACCGAGACATCAGGATGACATTTGGAAACAAAATGTGTTATATAAAAACTTTATCTGATCAATGACTAACCGGCCCACTGACAAAATGGTTAACATGTCTATCACACCACCAGGAAATTGGAAGAAATATTTGTAATATTATTATAACAATAAAAAATCATAACCTCACCACAAGACCTCCTCCCCCCAATGACACCGGGTGATTATTTAACCAATAACTTTTGAAAGCTAGAGGTTTATTTGTAGGTTATTTGAGTACAAAGAAGTTTTTTAATATGTCTAAGCTTGATAAAACATTTATCAATATGAAACAAATGGTAAAAATAAAATAAATGAAACCATAAATCCTATTCTACGTCAATCATCCTTTCATCCTTCCATCCTTCTATGCACTTCTGGTGTATGTTATTCTTCTATAACTAACCATTTCTTGGCCACTTTGACATCAACAACAACATATGTGCAACATTGAATTGTTCAATGTGCTCTTTAATTGGACATTTTTTTTAAAGATTTATCAAATGAATAAAGAATGTGTTGCTCTTAACAATTTTTTTTAAAGATTTATCAAATGAATAAAGAATGTGTTGCTCTTAACAATGTTACCAACTTAACAAGAACTCTCTAGAGTTCTCATTTTTTAGAGTGGTTATTTTTATGTCCGAATCAAAAAATGGTGCTACTGGTAGCATCATTCTTTTGGAGGTGGAAAAAATTGCAACTTTTTTGAAATCACTCAAATCATTGCCTTGACAAGATGAAAAAAACCTTGAAGTTGACTCTAAAATTGCAATTTTTTTTAAATTGCAAAAATCACTTCCTTGACACGATGAAAAAACCTTTAAATTGACCTTCAAATCAAAAAATAATGCTACTAGTAGGACCAAATTTATTTTCGAAGTTAAAACTATGGCTTGATTAGAACTATGAACTTCAAAACATACACCATTGTTAAAAGACACATATTGAAATTGACTCGTACATAAACAGGTGTTAGGTGAAAATTGGTTAATTAAATTTTTAAAATAAATTTATATAAAAAAAATATCTTTATGCCCTTGGTGCATAGGGAATCTAATTATTTTTTTAGTGAAATAGAATTTATTATTTTTTCGGCATAAGGAATCTAATTCTTTTTTAGTGAAATAGAATTTATTATTTTTTCGGCATAAGGAATCTATTTTTTTTTAGTGAAATAGAATTTATTATTTTTTCGGAAGGAAAAAAATTACACTTAAAATAAATAAATTAATAAAATTATTAAATGAAAAAAGTGATAAAGAATCAATTTTTCATTTAAAAAAAAAACATGTTTTCATTTAAAAATACAAAACAACCCAATTGTTTAAAAAAATTAAAAGAACAAAATAACAAAACAATGAATTTTAGAAAAAAAAACCTAAATAATAATAATATTTTTTTAAGTATATAAACAAAATACAAAATTTAACCAAAACAATTTAGAGAAATAAACATTAAAACTAAAAAAAAATAAAAACATAAAACTAACTAATAATTTTGTTAAATTAAAATAACCTAATAATGAAATTTATATTTAACAAAAAAAAAATAACTTTAAAAATTTAAATTTAACAAATTTAAAAACTTTTAAAAATTTAATTTAAAAATATGTATTAATTTTTTAATATTATTGGGTGGGGAACGATTCTC
>CBVK0100729946.1:0-25277 GCA_900067695.1 Picea abies
GGGGGGGGGGGGGTGATTTTTTTACCTCAGAGGAAAACTAGAATTGGACTTCTATTGAAATATTAGTATCACCGCAACCAATAAGGAAGAAGCTTACGATGTCTATCAAGGGATTCAACTGGCAAAGCAATGACAAATATTCAATCTGAACATCGTTGGGAGACTCTAAAAATACTATTAGATATCCAATTTCCGGCACCAATCCAAAGGATTTAATCTTAAAAGTTTTGGTTGATCGTATTAGACTCTCTTTGTGGAACTTTACAGTCCAATTCTTTCATGTATATCTACATAATAACTCAGAGGCAGATGAAATGGCAAACATGGCTACAGGTAAATCTTCTAATCTTTTGGGAGTGGAAGGAATAGAGTGTCCCACCTCCCCTCCCCCCCCATGATCGTATGAATTGGTGGCAAAGGAGCATGGACATATCCCATTTGGTGAGCCCCTTCTCTCTGTGTCGAGGCACTATGCATGCGGTGAGTCAAAGTCATGCAAAGCATTTAAAGAACTGGGAGGATATCATGTTGAAAGGAGGGATAATGAATATAGCTTGTGGGTGGAAACATAACTCGACGAAGAAAGTACTGGAAGGGTACTCACCCATTACCTGTATGGATCTCCTTCTGGTGGGTTGCCTTGGTATCATTGCAGGGGATAGAGCCTAGGTGAAAGTACCAGGGTGGCAGGTAATTTTGGGGAGCGACGTCAGCTCTCATATGGTTTTGGATTGTTTGCTCATGGGAACCGGTATGTTCAAGGAAACCCAGGTACATAGCATTCATATTACTCATTATATGAGTGATTTCTTGATAATTAATGGTGATATGGATGAATCAAAGGTTGTTATTTTGCATGACCAAATTGTGGATGATTGGGATGATAAATGGGGATGATTGGCCTTTTCCTCATCTCGTTATTTTAGAAGAGGCTATGTGGATTCAGATGTAGGTCACATGGTCCCAGTGTTAATGTTTGCATTTGACAATCTAATTGTCTTTTATTATTTCAATTATACGAAAAGAAGTTTGACGGGTGCGCACAATGTAGATGGTCGTGCTCTATTGCGGGTTGATCAGTGTTTAGCGGGAACTGGGAAGTTTATTTTGTTATACCACAGTCTACTACAAGTCTATTCACTTGCTCTTCTGGGAAATTTGAACGATATGGGGGATAGGGACCAAGAATTACAACAGGCGGTGGATAAGGAGGTGAATGAATCTGAAGAACATCAAAGACTCATAATCCGAGTTTTCTCCCTGAGCTCTTCTGTTTCATTTTCTCTTGATACTTTGGTTCAACACAGGGTTTTGATTGGACAACTTCGAGATGAGGTTGATGCTCTGAGAAACCAAAATAAACCATTATAGCTTCGGTTGGCTCAACGAGATGCGAATATGGGGAATTCTCTTCCAAGTGGTTGTTGGAGTAGGCATTTTTGGGTAATTTTTGGGAATCACATAGAAGCGGATCACACAACATTTTGGCAAAGGAGAAACGCATGCAGAAATCAGTTAGGGAATTTTAAGGAGTTAGTGCACAAAAGACAGAAGATAGTTAGGAGTTTCGGGACATTTTGTCCACTTTGTAACCTTGTTGTAATGAGCTTAGCCCTAATAGAATACTATAAATATGTATGGGTTTTTTTGGGTAGAAGGGAGTCATGAGTGAGAAGTGAGAGTGAAGAGTGATAAGTTATGAACTTGGAGAAATGAATAGTGAGTTGAGTTGAAGATCAATAGAGAAGTAGGTGTGCACTGCAACATAGAATGGCTAGGACAAGTTTGGATTTTTACTGAATATCTATGTATGAGCGCAATGCGCATGAATGTAATGGAGATTATGAATGAATTGGTAAGAAGCCAATTGTTGTGGACGTAGCCCAGTTTGGGGTGAACCACATTAAAACCCTGTGTTGTGTGTTTTGTTTCTAACGAATGTGATGGATGGTTAGTATAGATTTGTTGTGTTTTGTTTCTAACGAATGTGATGGATGGTTAGTATAGATTTGTTTATTTTTTGTGGTTGTCGTGCAATGATGGTGAATGTTTAGTATTTAGAATATGTCATTGATATATGTTATTATGATTCTGGGCACTTAAGTTAATGATGAATAAGTAAATATTAAGTAGAGTAATGTCATGCATATGGTATATTGCATGATAATTAAAGGTTCAATGATGGCAATTGCACACACAATAATGGACAATGCATAGTATGGTCATGTTGAATGTCTCACTTTCCCTCATCACTGCAGAAACTTGGTTCCTGCATCCCCTCTAGATGCCTCATGTGAGACTTCACTTGCTTGCAGGTGATGTCGAAAAGGCTGATGTCTAAGGGTTTTGTTGGATTCTTGCAGGTGATGTCGAAAAGGCTGATGTCTAAGGGTTTTGTTGGATTATTAATGATTAACCCCGGGTCTACCCACTGTGCACCAACAATGGGAGCATGGGAGGCAATTCAACAACAAAAGAAGGGCCAATTCTGAACCCAAATGTACCTGTGGCGTATATGGAGGACTAGGATCAATTTGGAATGGACTGCATTCAACATGGAAATGACTGTGCGAAGAATTCTAATGCAACTCTCTGAGTATGTTTTGCTTAATTATATGTATTAATGGTATATATTACCGATTTTATATTGTTCAATATAGAAGTAGTGTTAGTGTATGGACAAGACATTGCAGAAGGATAGAAATATGGTGGGATGAAGCTCTGGGTGAGATGGACTTTTGTTATTTTCTAAAACTCTCATTTTGTACTCAGTGGTTTCTACCACACCCTTTTAATGAATCAAATCCACCAATTCTTGTAACAAAAAAAAAAAAAAAAACAAAAAAAAAAAAAAATTATAAATTAAAAATATATATATTTTTATTTTATTTTTAAGTTATATAGTTAATATTTAAAAAAAAATGTTTAATTTCTCCTTTTTTTTCAATTTTTTTTTATATCAAATTTAAGTGTTTTTCTTTTTTCTTTTTTCAATATTATTATGTTTTTTCATTTAAAATGTTTGATTTTTTTAATTTAGGAAAAAAAAAACGCGTTTTATCTCTGTGTAGGGGATTTTCTTTTTATATTTGTTTATTATTATTATTTTCTTTTTTTATGATTTCGTGGTTTTTTAGGCTACAGTCTTAAAAGCTTTGAAATTTTAAGCACAAAAAAAACAAATGTGCTACTTGTAGCATCCTATTTAGATCCATAGGTTGATTTTGTGATTTTGGTTCACAACAATAATGATCGTCAAGGTCGTAGTTCCAAACAAGTTGTAGTGTTAACCCCAAAGAAAAGGGGGTGTTGGTGTTAACACCACTTTTCGTTTTGGGGATTGCTTTTAAGGTTTTCATTTGGAATAATATTGGTTGTTGATTCCACAATTTCAATCAAGTTGTAATTTTAACCTAGAAATAAAACTGGGTAATATTGGTAGAGACACTTTTTGAAATGGGGGTATTTTAACCACCACCCCTGAAAATGGTGCTAATGATAGTGCCACTTTTTAAAACAAGATTTGATTTTGTTTTTTTTGACTAAAAAATATGGGTTTTTTGGGCCAGAGTTCTCGTTTTGAGGTCATAGTTCTCTGAAGAAATAATAGTTATACTAGTTGCAGGAGCAAGTGAAGGTGGTTTTATCTTGGTCCTTAGGGCTGATTTGAATCAGATTGTACCCATTAAACCCATCTAAGAATGAGAAGTACTTTATGCATGCTAGGACATATAGTACTTGGTCAATGAACGACAGGGGAAAATGGTCCTTCGTAGTGGCTTTGTTGAGTTTTATATAGTCCACACATACTCTCCATTTTCCATTCTTCTTTGGCACAATAACTAAGGGTGAGACCCATTCACTATCAAAAGTAGGATAAATGAATCATGCATCCAAGAGTTTTTGTAATTCTTCTTTGACAATGCTTTTAGAGCAGGGTTCATTCTCGTTTGAGGTTTCATAATGGGTATACAATCATCCTTGATGTAGATACGATGGGTACAAATGTCTTGATGGATTCCTTTCATGTCCTTATAATCCCTTGCAAAGGTTGTAGTATGATTTCTAAGGACAACCAACAATTTTTGCTCTTGGTCATCAGTTAAACTAATGTTGATTTTCAGAGTTTTTGAAGGGTAGATTTCCACTATTTTGATTGCTATTTTTTCAATCTCAGTAGTGAGTAATTTGTCCACAAATCCTCTTTCAAATCAACAAAAGTTTAAGGTTGTTGTGGTTGTTCTTATTCATCAAAACTATCAACTTTTACAACAACATAACATATATTTTGTATATAATTGAATATGAAGGTGTCTTCATCTGAGTTTGGCTTGATTAAGGATGTTTCAATGGTCAGGAGAGGGTAAACAAAGGTTTGAAGTATCTCTTCTTATTCCTTTTCTTCCTCTTCTTCTTCTTCTTCTTCTACCCATAGAGGATTGTCTTCTTGAATCAATGGCTTGGTAGGGGGTAGAGGACAAGTTGTTTTTGAGATTGACCATTGGTAATGGTCATATTTCTTGCTCTATAGCTAATGTATGCATCTATTGTAGTTATCCATGGTTGTCCTAGGATGAGAGGGTATCCATTCAACTTGGATTTGGTTTGAAGGACTATGAAATCTGTCAGATATTCAAAGGAATTAATAGAGACCATTACATCCTCCAACACTCCCTTAGATTTCATAGTTGAGTTGACTATTAATTGGAGTATTGTGGGTGTATGTCTTAACAATCCTTGAAGGCTTAATGTGAGCACAGTATCCTTTGTCATGACATTAATGGCTACCCCTAGTTCTTTCAAAGTGTTTTGGATGAGGCTTTTATTTATGTAAGCATATGCTACAAGGTTGTTTGGATCCAAGTACTTAGGGAAAAACACTCTCCCTAACATCTCCTAGTTGGCCCATCACATTGATTGTAAGAGTTTCATTTTTGTTCCTTCTAGGTTTCTTGAGGCATTCTTCCTTGGTGAACTTGTTATAGATAGGAACATTCTTAATGGTCTGGAGGAGAGGGATTTTGACACATAAATTTTAATTTCCCTTAAGAGGTCGTTCTCTATAGATGTGTAGGTCTTTTTTGTGTCTATCCTGTCAGGATACGGTGGAACTAGTTGAGGGATATGTTGGCCTTGTGGTGAGGTATCCTCTTTTTCAGAACTTGTGTCTTTTATGGGTTTGGCAGTGAGAGGAGGAGCCTTTAGAACCTTTCTTAATGTGAGGTTGATCTCTTGCAGATCAATGCAGTAAGCTTGGTATGTCGCCTCATTGTTATACACAAGTTGGACCTACCTATTGTTCAAAATAGGAGTTATTTGGGTGGGCAACTGTGGTTTTTTTTTAGGATGTGGCACAAAACTCGTGGTAGCATTGCCTTGTTGAGGTGGATATGGAACCAATGCTTGTTATTGATGGTTTAGATGCCTCCATCCTTGTGGAGAATTGGTCCACTGAGGGTTTTGCATTGGAGGTTTGGGTTGGAAGGATTGATAAGAGGGATTGAAAGGCTAATTTGGATATTGTCATTACTTTTGCATAGGCCAAGTATGTGGATTAGGTTGTTACCAAGGCTGAGAATGAAAATGCGAGTTATATCCACCAAAGTAATGAGGATGAGTGTAAGGCATACTTGAATGGAATGGTCGAGGCACACCTTGTCTTAGTTGATTGATGAAGCATAATGGCTCCACATTCCCTTCAACCCCTTGATAACAAGATTTCACACCTGTAAAAGAAGGGAACTTGTTAATTGGATGTGGGTCTTCACAAATTGCACAGATATCCATATTATTGAGTGGGAATGCATTCTCAGGGTGATTCTTTGTGCATTTAGGACAAAAAATGGTCAAATCCATTTTTGTCTCGTATTTCTTCTTCATGATCTATAATGTATCCATTTGTATGGCTACTGAGTGAAAAATGTCAATTTTCATATCTTCTAACAATCCTCATATTTCATTCGTAGTAAGAGTTGTAGGGTTATATGATCGTGTTACCATACTCTTACCATTTCTACCCTTCTTCCTTTTGGATTTAAAGTAATTCTTGAATATTTGCTTGATCTCCTCATACTCTAGTTGGAAGATGTCTCCATTTGCAAGGAGATTCAAGGTCTTCATGTATTCTTCTCTTATCCTTATGAGTAAGACAAGTTTTAGTGAGTTTTCATCTAATGTACAACTATGACCTCTCTTGTAAATGAGTTGAAATGTTTCCCTGATAGTCGTCCAAGCATTCATTCTCTCCTTGGATCACTCGAAAGATCTCATCTCTTGTGTCCCTTTCTTTGCAGTAGTCCATGTACTCGTCAATGAAATTTTGCTTCATTTGGTCTTAGTTACTTATGCTGTTTCCTTCTAGGCTCATGAACCATCTAAAGGATGTTTCTTTCTGTGTAGAGGGAAAGAGCTTGATATTTTTATCATTTAATGTGTAGTCAAATGTCCTATAAACAACTGAAAATTCAAATAGAAAAGTATCAAGGTCTTCTATAGTAAGGCCATGGAAGTGAGGAAGAGTAGAAGGATTATTGTTTTTCATATTTGTTTCCCCATTGGTTTCCCAAATGGGAAACTCAGAGACTTTATACTGGTCTCCATCATCAACCATTATGTGGGAATCCTTCTTCTTCTAAGATATTTGCAAAATTTCTTTCTTCCTCCTATAAAAAGTCCACAAAAAATTATGTTTCCTCTTGGATGGTTGCAAAACAAGAAACTTGTTGCTATTATTGCTTACTTAGTCTTGTTTCAATAAAACAAGAAACTTGTTGCTATTATTGCTTACTTAGTCTTGTTTCAATAGTGGGGGATTTTGAAATTGATCTTCAGGTCAAGGCATGCATTCTAAAAATATTAAAAACAAGCAAAAAAAATGCAATCTAATTCAAGGTATTTTCTCCTTTTCTTGATATATGGATGAAATGCATACAATCTAAAGTTGTTTTTTTCTTTTTGACAATAAAATTTGTAAAAGGTATGCAAATTTTATCTCCTCCCCGACAACGATGCCAATAATTAGTGACAAACCAAAGAATAGCAACAACAATGTTGTACTCCTTAGCTTACAATTTTAAATGCCAACCCAAGATTCTTACAAACTTGAGCGGTATTGTACACTACATGTTGAAACACCATACATATGCATCTATCTACAAAGGAAAACTAAGTCCATCCCAGGATTACAAAGGTTAATTTGGTAGGGAAAAAGAGCTAATAATCAATCCTAGTCTATAAAAGGGGAGCTGAGTTTCAACTAAAGAGAAAGTTGCAACTTACTTGAAAAGGGAGTTGTGAACACTTGAAGGGAAAGCTACAAAACATAAGTAAAGGGATGATATAACCTAGTGACCAATCCTTGCTTATCCTAACAACATGGAAATCTAGAGTGCAAGACTGCATGAAGCAAAATGTAAAGTTGCAAATCTAGGCGAGCTAATTTAGGTTTCTAATCCAAAATAGAGAAACAACTTGCTTGAAGGATAATGTTGCATTTACCTAAGTTGTTATAATGAAAACAAAGCAAATCCTACAATACACTATTCTATTGAAAGAACTAAAGTAGAGCATAGAAAAAAAAAACTAATCCCTTCTAAAATAAGGATGAAGCAATCCATGGCTAATATAGCTCTCTTGATGATGGAGAAAGATCATAAAACTACCTAAAACATTGTGCTGGAAATTGTGCTACAAGAAACATAGTGATACTACAAGAACTGTAATGTTGCTATAGGAAAAACAAAATTTCATGCTCAACATATCATACAAATAAAATAACAAATCAAGATGCAAACTAAAGGAAATGAACTAAGGAAATGTTGATACAAGAATTGCAATGCTGATATAGGAAATAAATCACTGTTACAAGAAATACATAAATCATGAACAACATACCCTATGAGTAAAATGAATAGACAATGTTGAAAGCAAAGGAAATGAAACAAAAGTATAGAGTTTCCTTGTGAAACCTTGAGTGGGCCCTAATATAGGATTCTACAGGGAACCTTAAAAACTAGCAATGGTAACAAGTTGATAAGTGTAAATTCTTCAATAACATAAAATCTCATAAACAAAAATGCATCTCAAGGAAGCTCGAGTTCTTCAAAAATAATAATTGCTTAACAAGAATGACTAACTCCCTAGGGCTAGCCCCTAGGTTCTATTTATACTAGTGGTTACATTATTCATCCCTTAATTCATGCCTTAATTGAAGGGTTTTTGTCTCCATGATCCCTATAACCATGGTCATAAGTTCCAGGGATCAAATCCCTTGATATATTTACTTCCTTGAGTCAAAATCTTGAGTGGATCAAGTTGGATGTGGTGTCTTGAAGTCTTGGTAACCTTTTGAGGAGGATCAGGGGACACAATCCCCATTTTTCCTCATTCCATGTTGGAGAAGGAATCCTCCCTTGATATGAATTGCTTGGAACATGAGTTAGTGCAACATGTAGGTGTACATAAAACCATGAAAGTGAGAGGTACAATAAAACACAACAGACACTTTATCATTCAATACATTCCATTCATCAATAAATTGCACAAAACCATATACTTATATTAACCATGGTCATAGAGAGGTTTATAATGTACAAAATATGGTCAAAATGTATCGAAGATGGGACTTTTTATCTACAGTGGAGAGGACCATAAAGTGTAACTGATATAGTAGGTCATCAATATTGGGTAGAGAATACTTATTCTTGAGGGTGATCTTATTCAAAGATTTGTAGTTGATACACATTCTCCAAGTCTTTTCCTTCTTGGGTACTATGATGGTAAGTGACCCTCAAGGTGAGGTGGTTGGTCAAATTACTCCCTACTCCAATAGTTGTGGTTACTATTTCTTCACTTCATCTGCTTCTAAGATGGACTATCTATACAAACCATTTTTTGGCTATGGGAGTCAGGAAAAAACTATATCTCATGCTCCACTTCCCTCTTAGGTGGTAACCCTTTAGGATCCTAGAGCTCTTCTTTGTACACCTACAAAATCTCCTCTAAGTGGTGTTTCTACTATTTTTAGTACACCCTTCCAAATATGCCTTTACTTTTACCCATTTGTCTCCTAGTTAATTCTTTCTTAAGAAGAGTAAGACAAATTAACTACTAGAACTGATCAATTTCTTGGCTTGGTTAGAACTTACCAGAGAGATCTTGGATTTGTCTTTGTGTGCACTGATGATGAAGGAATTACCATCCTTGATCAGGATATATTGGTTTTCTATCCTCATGAAGATTGCATCCCTCACATACATGTAGGAGATTCCAAACACTATGCCACACACATCAAGAGGTACTACGTCTACCTCTACTTCATCAATTTTTTTTCACTTATATAAAATTTGATCTTGCACTAATTAGTGACCCTGAGATATACATCCTTATTTACCCATCCCAATGGATATGGATGAGGATGGTCATGGAATTCTAGTTGACAAAATATTCTGCTATGAGGTTAGTCGGTGAACCGAAATCAAATAGTCCATCCACCTTTGTCTTCATGACCTGGATCTTAATATGGAATATTTTAGTCGTCTCCTTCTCTTCCTTGTGATGGAGGCTAGTAATATTCACCTCCTTCTACATTGTGGTGTAGACAATATTTTCATCTACATCTCAGTTTATCTCTATCTAATTACTTTAATCTATGGTTAACATGTTCTTCTTGATGGCATCCTTCTCACGGTTCTTTGGATTCACCTCTAGATGTAGCTTCCAACATTTATCTTCAGTGTGACACCATTGTTATTACAACGGTTATAGTTATTGTTTGGATCCTTTCACTAATGTATAGTGATTGTTGTCTTCTTTTTATTTCCTTTCCACTTCTTATTTCCTTCTTTGGAATCACTTTGGTGGTATTTTTGCTTGGAACCACTTGGTTGTCCTTTATTCTTACCCACGTTCTCTAGATAATATGGTTGCACATAGGCCTCATTGACTGTTTGAGGTTTAAAGATAATCACTCATATATGTAAATGAATGTGTAGACCACCTAGATACTTGGGGATACATCTAGGTTTTTGGGAGATATACCCAACATAAAGGTCATTTTTAAAAACTTAGTGGTGTACTCTTGCACACTTTCCCTGGATTCTACCGGAAGTAATGCCAATGAATCCACTAGTCCTCTTCATACTCAATATGATAGAATTGGAACTTAATGAGAGTTTTAAACACCTACCACTTAGTTACTAGGGGATCACCCTCTAGCTTAAGTGTCTCTGTGTGACTTTCCCACCAAGTTTGGGCATGGCCCTCTAACTTAAGTTAGGTAAAGACATAGACAAAGCCCCATTTTATGTGCAAAACCCCTTATTAAGCCTTAGATATTGAATTACTACATATATAGTATTATAATTGTGTGTCGACTATAACCCTTCATGGTATCGTTTCATTGTAATTGTACCCTTTGTCTCCTATATATATACCAAGGAGACATGTTCTTAGGATCATCTTATCCCATCTCATATTGTATTCTGAAGTGGATATATTGTAAAAGGAGGTTTCCCCCTCAAAGTGGACTATATACATTGACTTCTTATCATTTTCAAGATGTTTGATCCTAACATTTGGTATCAGAGCATCGATCCTAGGGTTTTGCTTCTTCAAGATAGTCATCTTGGAATTTTCACTATAATTTTATTTTTTTTCCAGGATGTTTCATATGGAGAAACTTGGAGGTTAGTTATAAGACATCTCAAGGTACCTGTGGCTCAAATTTAATCTTCTAGGTCATTATACTTTCGGAGATATACCCTGTGGAATATCGGGTTTGTTGACTAGTCCTATAACTAGTCTCAAACAAGTGTTCTGGGTAAAATAGTCATACATTCTTCAAAGAGATTCCAAATTTTGTGAGACTAGTTGCATTTGAAAGAGGCCACTCCATAGTATTTCTTGTATAGATTTAAGAATAAGGTATTAAATATTCGACACATGGCATTCTGTACAAGTTGGCTCTCCCAGAAAGGCCAAAAATCAACAAGGTTTGGGAAAGTTGCCCTCACTTTCACTTGGAAAATACAATTTTGGTCGAACCTATGGCATTGTAGAGAAGGCATTTTATAGTAGTATAGGCCAAAATTTTAGACTTAGAAGGGTTGAAATTTCAGAAATACATCAAAAGGAAAGTCAGCTAGGAGGATAAACTCCCAATTAAGGCATTGAAAGGTACGTAACTTACACTTGGCATAAATTTTTATTGGAAGATTATGTTTTTGATGATTCAAAATTTGTAATAGATAGGAAAAATGGGAGAATTATTATTTTATGACATGGCTTTAAAGGCTCCTCCAAAATTTGCTTCACCAGCTAAACCTCCAAAGAGCTCAACCATGACTCGAGATGGAAAAGACGATCACTGAAAAAAGGGAACAAATGGAACATAATATGGATGAAACTATGAAAAGAAGTATGGATGAAATGGAAAATAAGATGGATAAGAAGATGAATGAAAATAGTGCACACATGGAAAATAAGATGGGTTGGAAAATGGATGAAATGGAAAATAAGATGGAAGGAAATAAGAATGGCATGAAAAACAAGCTGGATGGAAATAAAGAAGAAATACGAAAATACATGAAGGAATTGAAAAATTCCATGTCTTCCAAGATCTTTCAGGCTCTAGTTGAGAGACTCCCTAAAGGAGATATCATAATGCAAGGAACTCGTGAAAATAAAGGTCGTATTCAGGTTGAACAACCTGTCGATAATAAACAATTCTCAAGTGGATTTAACTCTAATAGTGGAGTTAATTATGGTGGGGGTCCTAAATTCAACTTTTCCATAATTGAATTAAATAAGTTTGTTGGAACATGTTGATGTTTTGGTAGTTGCGGGAGGTATTAACCTCCACGTGTAACCTATGACTTAGAATAGAATATTATGGAAGTAAGTGAACCATTAAACAGATGTGTGGAAACCCTAGAAGACAAGTCGGCCTAGCAGAATAAATAATATTAGATTATTATCTTCCAAAAATACAAGTGGACTCCAGAGGAAAACGATAAACAAAATATATAATTACCAGAAAGTCAGGTCGGCCCAACAAGAAAAGTCACTAGACACATTAATATAAATAGAGGACATTTTAGCTCATTTGTACACCTAGTTAGTGCGCAAGTCTTGTGGAGAGTTGCAGTTGTAGCTGCAAGGAGGAATAAGGGTGCATGATCATCTCTTGGTCTTGGTCTTGGTCTCTCTCTTGGTGATTCTCTTGGTGACATTCTTGGTGATATTCCTTCTAATTATGGCACAAGTCTCAGAGAGTAGTGCAGTTGTAGTTGCTGCAATTGTGTATGGTACTTGTTCTGTGGATATGGAGACTCTATTTCTTGTGTGTTTCCATTGGAGAAGGAGTGCTCTACTTGTCTTGAGTTGTTGTTGTAGTTAGAAGCTAAGGTTTATTTGTTGGTTCTGGAGTAGGATTTCCAGAATTATTCTAAGTAAAGGTTAGTGTGCTCGAGGGTGGCATATATGAATGCCTATGGTTGGGTGACAATGATGTGACATTGTCTATGGTTAAACGAGCATCCCAAAATTTCAACATGGATTTAAAGTTGGTTTCCTTCGTAACATTCTAACTGCAAGAAGGAAGATCCTTAGTTTCCCCCATTGTCAATCTCATTGAGAACTTACTAAACTCACTAAGAAGGTCGCCTAAGTAGGGCACATCTCTTCCCTGGATCAGATCTGCAAATTTCTAAAGTTGAGAAATCAGGGTTTCCTCATAAAAACCCTAGGTCTGCAATGCCAGTTTTAGTTGCAATGCTAGTTCCTTCATGCCAGTTGGAGCACCACTAATTGCAACACCAGTTACAATGTCAATTGTAGCAACAATTGTGGTACCAATTGCAGTGAAAGTTTTTGTGAAGTGTTAAGACTAATTTTTGGTTGTCCTAGTGCACCTTACCCTAGCACATCTCCATCTACCTTTAGATTACAAGTTGGAGCACCTTTGAAGTTTTAAGGTTCGTCATTGCTTGTCATTGTTGTCAGATGGTTCCACTACCTGTCGATGTTGTCGTAGGTATGTACTTCCGGTCTTAGCCCTTTCCACTTCTTATTTCCTTCTTTGGAATCACTTTGGTGGTATTTTTGCTTGGAACCACTTGGTTGTCCTTTATTCTTACCCACGTTCTCTACATAATATGGTTGCACATAGGCCTCATTGACTGTTTGAGGTTTAAATATAATCACTCATATATGTAAATGAATGTGTAGACCACCTAGATACTTGGGGATACATCTAGGTTTTTGGGAGATATACCCAACATAAAGGTCATTTTTAAAAACTTAGTGGTGTACTCTTGCACACTTTCCCTGGATTCTACCGGAAGTAATGCCAATGAATCCACTAGTCCTCTTCATACCCAATATGATAGAATTGGAACTTAATGAGAGTTTTAAACACCTACCACTTAGTTACTAGGGGATCACCCTCTAGCTTAAGTGTCTCTGTGTGACTTTCCCACCAAGTTTGGGCATGGCCCTCTAACTTAAGTTAGGTAAAGACATAGACAAAGCCCCATTTTATGTGCAAAACCCCTTATTAAGCCTTAGATATTGAATTACTACATATATAGTATTATAATTGTGTGTCGACTATAACCCTTCATGGTATCGTTTCATTGTAATTGTACCCTTTGTCTCCTATATATATACCAAGGAGACATGTTCTTAGGATCATCTTATCCCATCTCATATTGTATTCTGAAGTGGATATATTGTAAAAGGAGGTTTCCCCCTCAAAGTGGACTATATACATTGACTTCTTATCATTTTCAAGATGTTTGATCCTAACATTTGGTATCAGAGCATCGATCCTAGGGTTTTGCTTCTTCAAGATAGTCATCTTGGAATTTTCACTATAATTTTATTTTTTTTCCAGGATGTTTCATATGGAGAAACTTGGAGGTTAGTTATAAGACATCTCAAGGTACCTGTGGCTCAAATTTAATCTTCTAGGTCATTATACTTTCGGAGATATACCCTGTGGAATATCGGGTTTGTTGACTAGTCCTATAACTAGTCTCAAACAAGTGTTCTGGGTAAAATAGTCATACATTCTTCAAAGAGATTCCAAATTTTGTGAGACTAGTTGCATTTGAAAGAGGCCACTCCATAGTATTTCTTGTATAGATTTAAGAATAAGGTATTAAATATTCAACACATGGCATTCTGTACAAGTTGGCTCTCCCAGAAAGGCCAAAAATCAACAAGGTTTGGGAAAGTTGCCCTCACTTTCACTTGGAAAATACAATTTTGGTCGAACCTATGGCATTGTAGAGAAGGCATTTTATAGTACTATAGGCCAAAATTTTAGACTTAGAAGGGTTGAAATTTCAGAAATACATCAAAAGGAAAGTCAGCTAGGAGGATAAACTCCCAATTAAGGCATTGAAAGGTACGTAACTTACACTTGGCATAAATTTTTATTGGAAGATTATGTTTTTGATGATTCAAAATTTGTAATAGATAGGAAAAATGGGAGAATTATTATTTTATGACATGACTTTAAAGGCTCCTCCAAAATTTGCTTCACCAGCTAAACCTCCAAAGAGCTCAACCATGACTCGAGATGGAAAAGACGATCACTGAAAAAAGGGAACAAATGGAACATAATATGGATGAAACTATGAAAAGAAGTATGGATGAAATGGAAAATAAGATGGATAAGAAGATGAATGAAAATAGTGCACACATGGAAAATAAGATGGGTTGGAAAATGGATGAAATGGAAAATAAGATGGAAGGAAATAAGAATGGCATGAAAAACAAGTTGGATGGAAATAAAGAAGAAATACGAAAATACATGAAGGAATTGAAAAATTCCATGTCTTCCAAGATCTTTCAGGCTCTAGTTGAGAGACTCCCTAAAGGAGATATCATAATGCAAGGAACTCGTGAAAATAAAGGTCGTATTCAGGTTGAACAACCTGTCGATAATAAACAATTCTCAAGTGGATTTAACTCTAATAGTGGAGTTAATTATGGTGGGGGTCCTAAATTCAACTTTTCCATAATTGAATTAAATAAGTTTGTTGGAACATGTTGATGTTTTGGTAGTTGCGGGAGGTATTAACCTCCACGTGTAACCTATGACTTAGAATAGAATATTATGGAAGTAAGTGAACCATTAAACAGATGTGTGGAAACCCTAGAAGACAAGTCGGCCTAGCAGAATAAATAATATTAGATTATTATCTTCCAAAAATACAAGTGGATTCCAGAGGAAAACGATAAACAAAATATATAATTACCAGAAAGTCAGGTCGGCCCAACAAGAAAAGTCACTAGACACATTAATATAAATAGAGGACATTTTAGCTCATTTGTACACCTAGTTAGTGCGCAAGTCTTGTGGAGAGTTGCAGTTGTAGTTGCAACTGCAACTGCAAGGAGGAATAAGGGCGCATGGTAATCTCTTGGTCTTGGTCTCTCTCTTGGTGATATTCTTGCTAAGAATGGTGGAAATTTGAGAGAGAGAGAGTAGTGCAACTGCAACTAATGTGGTTGTGTATGGTACTTGTTCTGTGGATATTGAGACTCTCTCTCTCTTGTGTGCTACCCTTGGAGAAGGAGCCCTCTACTTGTCTTGAGTAGTTGTTGCAGTTAGAAACTAGAGTTTATTTGTTGGTTCTGGAGTAAGCTTGCCGGAATTATTCTAAGTAAAGGTTAGTGTGCTCAGGGGTGGTATATGTGAATGCCTATGGTTGGGTGACAATGATGTGACATTTTCTATGGTTAAACGAGCATACCAAAATTTCAACATGGTATCATAGTCAGTTTCCTTCGTAACAGACTAACCGCTAGAAGGAACATCCTCAGATTCCCCCATTGCCAAGCTCGTTGAGAACTTACTGAACTCACTAAGAATTTCACCTAAGTAGGGCGCATCTCTTCCTTGGATCAGATCTATAAATTTTTGAAGTTGAGATATTAGGGTTTCCTCATAAAAACCCTAGGTTTGCAGTGTCAGGTCCTTCATGCCAGTTGCAGTACCAATTGAAGTGCTAGTTGCAGCACCAGTTGCAGTGCTAGTTGCAACACCAGTCGTAGTACCAGTTGCAGTACCAATTGTAGCACCAGTTGCAGTAATGGTTGCAGTAAAGTTTATGTGAAACATTGGGCCTAATATTTGGTTATTCTAGTGTGCCTTACCCTAGTGCATCTCCAGTTACCTTTAGATTGCAAATTAGATCACTTTGAAGTTGGAGCATTGTTTGTCATTGTTGTCAGAGTTATGTACTTATATATGTTTAAACTGTATCATTATTTTGAGTGTGATTGTAGGAGAAGGGATCTCTCATCCAAGCAACAATCATAGATCCAGAGGGATCTCAGATCCAACACATTCAGAGGAACAACACACTCTAGGTTTGATTGTTTTCATATGCCTCTAGTTGTTATGGCATTATTGTGACCTTATGAACATCTAGTTGTATTTTGATCTATTGAAGTTATGTTTATTATACTAAATTGTGTTCAAAGTTAAAGTTAGAAACTAACTTTAGTCAAAGTATTAGATTGATTAAGATTGAGACTTTAGAGTTTATTTGCACTATATTCTCTAACTCAGATTTTTATCTAGAAAGCATATTGTCTTAAATACAGGGGACAGGTTGAAGAGAATACTTGTCATATTGAGTGAAGGAGACTCGGAAGAAAATCAACAACACTCATTCTTGAAGATAAGGCTCCAGGTTCTATTTTTGATTAAATTAATAAATTTCCAATTTTCAGATATCAAGTTTGATAATTGCTACATTACTAGTTGTTACAACAATCCTTATAAGGTTCCATTACTGCTAAATACAAAGAATACTTGGAAGCATGTGAGTACTATTGATAAAAATGCTTGCAATATGAACTAACATCTCCTCTAGGATATACTTCTTGTTTTCTTCCAAGCAGGTCACCTTGGTAATAATATGATGATTACCATGAGATTGTCTTTTTTTATTCTTGTTCACATAAATATGTTCTTATGAAAATTCTATTATACTTTATGTTCTTGTTTTCTTGTTCCGGGGAGGTTACCATGGAGGAATGATTGATCACAACACTAGAAGAGTGTTGTTCCTATTTCTTATTATTGCATTAGAAGAGTGTTGTTCCTATTTCTTATTATTGCATTTTTATTTTAGTTATTGTTCTAGGTAGGTCATAAGCAATATCTTTTAGAAGGAGCTATTATGATTATTGTTCGCGTTCTTGTTTTTATTATTATAAGAGTATTATTCTTGTCTATTGTTTTTCCCTTTGTTTTCCTTGTTCCGGGAATGTCATAGGTGATAACTCTGAGGGAAGCTATAATGACGGTTGTAGGAGACAACATATTAGATGGTCTCAATTTGAGACATGGAGTAGACTATCCAGATAAGAAGTTGTATACACAATTGTATATATTCATGTACCAAAGAAGAAGAAGACGAAGGAGGGTACTTTTGAGAGATACATAGTATCTCATATGGATATTGATTGTAAGGAGCAGAAGGATCCAAAGATGACCAAACATATCCCTCTAGTGCATTTGATCACACTTCAGATCATCAGGAAGAGTTAGTAGATCCAAAAGGGCCTACCCAGAATCGTTGCACTAACCAAGAAGAGACCAACATGGTCCCATGAAACTTTGTAGGATGCAACATTGATGAGCCATATCATGAGGAGAAGATGGCTCCAAATATTATACAGACTCAAAGGGAGTCAAGATTCAAAGGGAGAATGGAGACTTTGAGACTTTTAGATTCAGATAGAAGAGAGAGACGTCTTCCATAACTGACAAACATATGTCATGGGTTGAGAAGGCTAGATCGAAGCTTGAGAGACTTCGAGGAGATATGAGATCTTATGGGAAGATTCCCTTGATTTAGTAGACTTTGCTACAATGACTGAGGAGGAAGCCAGTAAGAAGGACTGAGATACATATATTTTCCTTGGTTCCGAGACCAGAAGGGAAGTAACTGGTGACTTCCAAGTTGATCTAAAAGATCAATCATGTTTTAGATAAATAACCTATAG
The DNA here is from genome assembly GCA_900067695.1 of Picea abies. Taxonomy (NCBI): domain Eukaryota; kingdom Viridiplantae; phylum Streptophyta; class Pinopsida; order Pinales; family Pinaceae; genus Picea; species Picea abies. The sequence goes on from CBVK0100729946.1 coordinate 18,031, forward strand.
ATGTACAAATCTTGATTTGTGTCCAGAGGATTCTCCCATAAAGAGGGAGAAGACTATGATGAGACACTTGCTCCAGTATATTGCTAGTGACGAATAGGTAGCAGATATGTTGACCAATCCTCTGTCGGGGACAATCTTGGAGTGGTCCAATTTTTTTTTCTCCAGTAGTGAGAAGTGATGTGTTCCCCAGTAGAGGGAAGTGATGAGATCCCTAGTAGTGGGAGCTACCCCATTGCAGGTTGGTACTCCAATGTAGGTTGGTATGCTACCCCAATGCAGGTTGGTACTCCAACATAGGCTAGTATGCTACCCCAACGCAGGTTGGTACTCCAACGCAGGCTTGTATGCTACCCCAGTGCAGGTTGGTACTCCAATGCAGGCTAGTATGATACCCCAACGAAGGTTGGTACTCCAATGTAGGATGGTATGCTACCCCAGCGTAGGTTGGTACTCCAACGTAGGTTGGTATGCTACCCCAATGCTAGTTGGTATGCTACCCCAATGTAGGTTGGTACTCCAACGTAGGCTGGTATGCTACCCCAGTGCAGGTTGGTATGCTACTCCAACATAATCAGGTATATTACCCCAATGTAGGTTGGTATGCTACTCCAATGAAGGTTGGTATTCTACTCCAGTGAAAGTGCATAACTTCCTATGACATATAGATCCATGATTGACAATAGGACAATGATCGAGGTGTTCATAAGCACAAAAGCAGTGATGATTCTCATGCCAAGAGGAATACATTCCACATTAAGAGGGAGTGTTAAATTTTTGAGTCAGATTATGTGTGAGTTGACGAGTTACTAGTTCTGTATGAACTAGATGCCGACCTGTAGTGTCGGAAATGATTCCCAATTAGAGTGTCGATCAATAGCATCAGAGGTTACTAGTTTGAGGACCAACCAGTAGTGTTGGAAGTGTTTTCCATCTAGATGGATAATGTGTGGCTATGATGGTGATACTTGTTACATGATCCATTTGATCATATGATAGCATGTGTGGCTATGGTGATGCTACCTATGACTTAGAATATAATATTCTGGAAGTAAGTGAACCATTAAACAGATGTGCGGAAAACCTAGAAGACAAGTCGGCCTAGTAGAATAAATAATATTAGAATATTATCTTCCAGAAATACAAGTCAGCTAAACAGGAAAAATATAAACAAAAAATATAATTACTAGAAAGTCAGGTCGGCCTAGACAGAAAAGTCAATCGACAGATTAATATAAATAGAGGAAGTTTTAGCTCATTTGTACATCTAGTTAGTGCGCAAGTCTTGTGGAGAGCTACAGTTGTAGCTGCAACTACAATTGCAAGGAGGACTAAGGACGCATGGTCATCTATTGGTCTTGGTCTCTCTCTTGGTGATTTTCTTGGTGATTTTCTTGCTAAGTATGGTGAAAATTTGAGAGAGAGAGTAGTGTAGTTGTAGTTGTTGCAGTTGTGTATGGTACTTGTTTTGTGTATATGGAGACTCTCTCTCTTGTGTGCTACCCTTGGAGAAGGAGCACTCTACTTGTCTTGAGTAGTTGTTGCAATTAACAATTAGGATTTATCTGTTGGTTCTGGAGTAAGCTTGTTGAAATTATTCTAATTAAAGGTTAGTGTGCTTGAGGGTGTCATATGTGAATGCCTATGGTTGGGTGACAATGATGTGACATTGTCTATGGTTAAATGTGCATACCGAATTTTCAACAGAACAAATGTCTTTATCTGGGTGAACCAAATAGAGAAATATTTTGAACTACATAATATTATGGATGATAAGAAAAGGATTCACATAACAACTTTGAACTTTGAGATAAAACAATATCAATGGTATCAATGGAAATTTAAAAGGAATCCCCCTCTTTTTCATTATACTTAGGGTTTATTTACAAGAGACTTGGAAGCACAATATGGGAAAGTTTGGGGACAAGATTACTTCAGTCAATTGACAAGAATCAAGCACTTAGGTGATATTGAATATTATAATTCATAAATTTAGGTATTGGCCACAAGGGTGGATGACATAAGTGATGAACAATTGTTGGAGGCTTACATGGGTGGATGAAAACAAGACATTTAACATGATATTTTCTTAATACATCCTACAAATATTATTGAAGCTATGCAATTTTCTCTTCATATCCAAGCGAAAAATAAGGCTACACACAAGTCTACCATTGGAGCATACATAGGAAGCATAAATCGTTTTGGGGTTCATAAGACAAGCGTACCTCAACGGACAAGGTTGACACCTCAACAAATGGATGAAATAAGAGAAAAAATACTATGTTTCAATTGTGACAACAAGCACATTAAGGGGCATAAATGCAATGAGAAGAAATTATTCTACATAGACTGTGAAGAGGAAGAAGATCAGAAATTGGAACTGCCACAAGATCTAGATCTATAAGAGACTACTCCAACAATATCTTCTCATGTATTGGCTAACATTAGTACTCCACAAACCCTCAATGTACAAGGATACATCAAAAACAAAAAGGTAACAATATTGATTGATTCTGATAGTACCCATAATTTCATCAATTACAAATTAGCAAAAGATCTCAATTGATTTGTATATCTCGCACCAGAGTTTCAAGTAATGATTGTAGATGGAGGTAAAAATAATAGCCAAGAAGTTTAAGAAAATACTTGACACTTTCTTAAAAGCTTCCAAAGGAAAAATTAACATCCAGAAAAGAAAAATTTAAAATTTATGGGTGGAATGTCTCAAAAGAGAAGCTACAGGGCATTGCTAGAATTGTTGACTTTTCCTATTTATATCAGTGGCCCTCCTTCACTTATTTGGGCATGCCAATATCCTCACATTCACTATGATTTTGAGCATGGCTACCAATGCTTCATAAAATGACTTCTAAATTTCAATAGTGGGGAGCTAGATGGCTTAACCCAGTAGGTAAAATAGTCCTTATTAAATCTATCCTCTCTTCTCTGTCCATCTACCAGTGCACAACCCTTCTAGCCCCAAAAGGAATATCTTCTAGTATATCTCAGATGATTCATAAATTCTATGGGAGGGAGGGAAGAAAAACACTAAAAAAATAAATTTGGTGAATTGGGCCACAATTAGATTAGATAAAGACCAGGGGGGGTCTTGAAATTAGGGATCCAACTCCCATGAATATTTCTCTTAGAGCAAAGCTTGCTTGGAGGTTAGTCTCTGGGAAGTCAGAGTGGTGGAAAGAAGTGTTCAGCTCCAAATATCTCCAAGGAATGCGGTAACGAGGTTTTGATCTCTCCCTTAGAGAGGTAAAGGGATCCTCTATTTGGAAGTTGATTAAAACCTCTTCCCCCCCTATCCAATCAAATATCTCATGAAAACCAGGAAATGGCCAAAACATCCGCCTATGGGAAGACAATATAATTGAAAAACCACCTCTTTGGGGTCTTTTATAAATACAAGACCTACAGAATTGGAGTCTTAGTAAAGGGATCAAATTCCTTACAGAGATATCAACTTGGATGTCAGAAGGGAATTAGAAGGGATGGAAGCAAAACACAACCTTAGGAACATCTACAAGATCAAGTCACATTGTTATATGGTAATATGGTTGGGCTTTCTCCCATCAACAATTCCACCTTGGACGATCGAAGTTAGGGAAATCAACATTACATAGTTAAAGAAAGGTACCTATATCTTCTTCAGGAGCTTCCAGGTCCCCCCAAATCGAGAATTTGGAAAAACGTTTGGAAAGGAGATTCACTCCCAAAAATTGATTCTTTCACCTAGGTTATGGTACATGGGAATCTTCTTTCGACATAAAATTTACAAAAACGAGAGATCATGGGACCCTCACAATATGTCCTTTCCAAAGAAGCATCAAAAACTTCATATCATATGTTCTTCAGTTGTCCCTTTGCCACCCAGGTTTGGGATCATATATATTCCAACCTAGATTCTCGGTTTATCAAACCTGACAACTGGTTCGACATGTTTAAGCATTGGAAGAAATAATACACAGGGAGCTTTGCCAACAAACCGACATTGCAAAGGGTCTTGAAAGCAATCCCCAAATTTATCTGTTGGGGTATATGTTTGGATCGTAACAAGGCATTTTTCCAAAAATAAAAGAGCACAACACTACAAGTCATCTCAACTACTTGTAGTCTCCTATCTGAAGTATTCTTCTCTAAATATTCAGATGTAGAGGACATAACGAGATTGGACATGGAAGAAAAAACCTAGATCATAAATGTCATGGAAGGGAAGTTCCATTTTGACACCCTCAACCCCCCCCAAACAACTGGCTAGACACTCCTCAAAGCTAAGAATTCCAGATGAAGAATTCACTCAATGGAGACAGAAGCAAAACAAAACAAGACGATGATCTTCTTTGATGGAGCCTCTAAAGGCAGTGTTGGGGCAGCAGGTGCGGAAGGGATAGCTCTAAATCCTGATGGACAAGAGATATTTTCATATGCATGGGGTTTGGGACCCTAAACAAATAATTAGGCATAAGCACATGAAACCTATACGGGTTTAAAATTGTTGGAAACAAATCTTGATCAAGAAATCCTAATGATCAGGGACTCATAATTAATAATTAGGGGATTAGAAAATCCCAGTTCTTTTTGTTGTGATATGGTGAAAAGTAGGGGGTGTTACCAGTAGTTAAATACATAAGAAATCATAGAATCACATATACATACACATAGACAAATACATACACAAAGTAGTGGAAGCCCAAAGAACAACCTGTATTAGATAGATGAGTCAATACAACACAATGGATATATCTTCTATGATACATGCTTGTCTATTTATACCTACATATTCAATTACCAGGCAGTCGTAACTACTTAACTGCTTGGGATGGTTGGTTAATAGAACTCTCGACTGACTTATACTTTTGACTTTGACAGTCGACCAACTAACTCTTAGTCGATTTTCAGGTCTAGTCGACTCTAGTCAACAGAGTTGAATAGCCCCTACAACATCTCCCCCCACCTCAATTCCTTGCTTGTCCCAAGCAAGAGGGGAGTAAAATAGAAATTTCTTTTACATTGAATGTTTACAATCAGTAATGATAGAAAGAGATAAAAAAAGAGGAATTATAGCCAAAACAATTTGGTGTTTGGTAGGATTATGGAGCCATATTCGAATGTCCTACTATGCCGAAATCTCTGAGGCTAGTTGATTCAACTGCATCCTTTGGTTTGCTTTATGTATTGGCTTCGAAGAAATTATGTAGGATATTGGGAGCTGAACGTTGTAGATGTTGGGTGAATTCATGTAATGCATTGATCGACTGGTGTGCTTCCAGGCCTAGTGTCTTGATTTGTCAAAGCAAGTTTACTTTTTTCTATTATTTCTACTTGTTGTACTGTGGTTGATTCTGGGTCAATTTGTTGTTGCATATCTTGAATCTTTTCTCTAAGCTATGCAAGGCGAATTATATGTTGTCAGTTTCCAACTGTACTTTGAGCCCTTCCTTCTGTCATTCTTGTTATTGTTGTGAGAGTTGTGACTCTACTACTTTTTCTTTTTCTAATAGACTTGTGAGGGCCTCTTTGATCTTTATGTTGGTCGTCATATTTTTGGTCTTTTCTATGTTTTCGACCACAACTCTTTGTATTCTTCCCTTGATGAATGCAGTTTCAAAGGAGGTTGGTCAGTTACCTACCACTCAATTTAGCATTGTAGCACACTTGGTGACTTCTTCCACATTTTGTTTAAGTCCTTTAATATTGTTGTATTATGTCACCATGATGATGGTTGTCTATTATTGTATTCTTGATTATCAGTCCTTGCTAGGTGGTATTGCTATTGTATATCTTCATTTTCCTTTTGGAGAAGTTCGACTTGTCATTGGTTTTATGTATTAGTTGTGATCATCCTTTCAACCAAGTATTTAAAACCCACCAAGGGGCTCTCCATTTCTGGAAATTGCTCTGTTCCTAAATGCTTTATGACCTTCTCTCTGCATTCCTGTGGCATTTTCCTTTGATATTCCTTTACTTTTAAAACTCGACTTCCTTATTTTAAAACTTTTTTCCACCTCTTTACTGATTCTTTTGAGATGACTTGAAGAGGCTTTGGTTAGATATTGAGGTCAGGCCGAGTGTAGTTTCACTAACTAATCCAAGTGGATGGATGGTTGGGTCATTTTAAAGATGATTTTCGCGGGTTTCTTTTTCTTACTCTTTTCTGATGTTTTTGTTGACCCCCCCCCCGTCTTTATCTTGATCTTGTGTTGTCTGTTTCGCAGGTAAGTGAGTATGATTGACTTGTTCCCCTATTGTTGTTTGTGTCTGTTCTGTTTCTTTTTGCAAGGCAGACTGTTCAACCTGCATCAGACCTTGTACTGTATCCTTAGTCGCTGCATCTTTTTGGAAGAATTCCTCTCTATGATCATGTTGTTTTTTTTCTACCAAGTTATCTTGTTTCTTTATATGTTCTTCTTTTGTGGATACGTCGATCATAATCTCAACTAGTCCTGATTAAGGAATATTAACATCCTCGGTGTTGATTTTCTAGAGGTTGGCTTTCTGATGGTTGACCAACTATTGTATATCCTCAAATGGATGGACTGACTGGATTGGTATTTGATCAACCAACTCATGCTTCTGTGCAATTTCAACTGGATGAGCCGACTATATTGGTATTTCTTCGACCAACTCGGGTTGCTTTGGCTTGTCGATATCGATCTCCTCGTCGACTGACGTAGATGGTTTGTCCAACTGAGTTGCTTCTTATGACTCAACAATTATAAGTTGTCTCTTCCTCTTCTTTGTGATTCATTCCTCAACTATGGCTACTGGTTCAACTCATGGGGATTCTCTTATCAAGTCGATTGTCGAGTCAGTCACTCTCCTTTTTCCTGATGTTGGATTCATAACGAATTCTACTTCTGACTAGGTCTTTGTGACCTTTTCTGGAGTTACCAGAGTGGTCAATATTTCATGTATCTTATGCCCCCTTTCTCCCCTTGTTTCAATCTGTCGAAGTGTATTTTTTATTTTTTTGACTTGTTGTTTTTGTAATTTATCTTTTTCCATGGCTTCCTTCATTCTAGTCTCGACGAACGAGCTTAAAATATTCTTCATCGTAGCAGTCTCATGTTGGGTCTGCCTCTCCGTCTACTTGATTTTTTCGACAATTTTGTTGGTGATACTATTCATCTTTTCTTGAATAATGGGGTCTTTAAAGTCGATACCTCCAATCGATTGAAAATTCTCCCGCTAGATCTTTTATGTGTCGAAAGATATTTCTTGGAATTTAATTTCCTTTT
>CBVK0100729947.1:0-11597 GCA_900067695.1 Picea abies
TCCTGTTCTGCTTCATTGAGGGGGGGTACCAAATGTAATCTTAGTTGGTTAACTTCAAGAGAAATTTTTATCTCATGGTTTTTCTATCTTTCTAATTCGGCGAATATTTCCTCTATTGTCGGCTGATAATGTAACTCCTTTGGTTCTGAGCTAGACTCCAATCCACACCAAATTTTGGTGCATTCGAGTTCTAACTGAACATGGAAGGGTGTTGGCAGGTCCTTATGAACCAGTTGCTTGATGTGCCATTTATGTGAGCTATCTTTCAAGTTTTCAACCCATAGTCAAAACATTTCTTATGGAGGTAGCGATATGGAGACACTTGCCTACTCTGCTACAAAAATTCTATATTTTTCCATTGTTGGAACCTTCCTAAATGTGAACACATGTTCATCGACTAGACTATATTGCTCCATTTCTATCCATAATAATAAGGAATGGATTTGATGGTCTTACTTTCTTCTTGGCATTCCTTGCAGTTAGTCTGGATGATGTCAGCCATGTATTCAGACCAGTTTAAGATTTCTGCCTTTTTAAATATTTGGCCTATTACCTCTACCATGTTCATTTTGACATTGAAAGCTTGACTGGCAGGTCTAAAGCATAATGAGATAATTATTGCAGTCCATCTTGCATCCAAGTCAGGAATCTTGTTGATAAGTAACCACTTGGAATTTTTTGTTGTTGTCGACCAATTGAAAATTTGCATGTGGGCATTTGCATTTGAAGTTTTAGGACCTGGACCCCTGTCTTTGGAATGCTAGTGATTCTATGAATAATCCCGTATGTTATTGCTATCGGAATGTCGAGCCAAAGATATCCATGGTGATACCAACTGAAAATAAACTTTGTTGCTTATTCCCTCCATCACCCGAAGTTGGCTACTTGTGGTGCTCCTAGGAGGTGTTTGATTCCCTCTTTTGCTTGGAATTTTGTCTTAGGCTTCCAACAACTGTCCTCCAAACCCCATTCTATAAAAAAATTCCACTATTTTCTCCAATCCATCTCCTCCATTTTCAATTGTCGAATATTCTGCATCTCAATTTGCAACGACATTGTGATTGTTTTGTCGAACCTTTCTCTTGGTATTGATCCTTCCTTTGTCTCAGCGACTTGTCCTCTCATTCTTGGCATATATAAGTCCAGTTCGATGTTATTCAATAAGTCAAGGGAAGTTGTAGGTTCGCTCGGTTAACTCTTTACTCTGCTGCAGGGGAGAAAATAAAAATGATGCGAAGTCATATGCGTTCTCCAAATTTATAGGCGGGAGAGGGAGATTTGAATTAAATGCCACTAGTTGTTCCTTAAATTCATGTGTCTTTGTCATAATTGTCGGTGGTATGTTCGACTCATATGAGGGGATGTCTAGGGTAGTGCTTAGTTGGTACTCATGCAGGTCTTGTCATGCATTAAGTGTAGTGATTTCCACTTGTATTTCATTCGTGGCGAATCATCTCGAAGTTATATTAGTGGTTGTGCAACGATCTTCTACATTGTGTCGAGCATTAATGTTCTAGTCAGGTCCGTTGGTCCTTTCCTGTCGCGTCTTAAATGTATCGTCCTTCTTGGATTCAAAATTTTTGTGGTCAGTTTTTTCTCTAATTTCTTGATCAACCGATCGATACGTGGTTCGATCGACTGCTTCTTTTGTATCGACAGGTTTCCTATTGTCGGTTCTTCTTAGTCGATGTTCTTGATAATTACTTTGTTCATCTATTGTAGTCCCCCCTATGATGGCTTCACTCACTTGATCTGGATCCACCTCGATCAATCGACTATCGAGTCATGTGTTGATATCGTCTTCGTCCACTTTTTATGTGGCTTAACTAGGGGCTTCTTTCTCTCTCCATTCTACTTTTCCTTTACTTATTCCTTCCAAGATTTGGAACTTCTTTAATACTTATCTTTTCCTATAACAGTTTCTTGTGCCTGAATGTTATACCTGAATGATTTATAATTGACTTTTAGTTCATTAATAAAAAGGATGTATTTCTGGATATTGTTATTAATCTACATTAATCTTCTTCGACCGAACTGTTATATTTCCAGTTCTAGTCAATCCCTGTTGGCATTACTTTCTACAGAATTTTCCAACATGGTTCATCATCTTTATGTATTATACTTCTTTAATTGGGCACCATTAATTACATTTGAAAATCCATTCCCCAACAAAGTTAGAAAGTTGAATTGCGCCTGTCAGTTGAATATCTTCTATAACATAAGGACCAATCCATGTTGTCTCTAACTTCCTAGGTTTTCCTTTGATTCAATTGTCGTTTAGTAGAACTAGGTCTCCATTTTTCATCTCCTTCTTTTTTAGATGACGATCATGCTATGATTTATGTTGTTTTTTTTTAACTTCTTGGTGATGCGAAGTCATATGTGTCCTCCAAATTTATAGGCGGAGAGAGGAAGATTTGAATTAAATGCAACAAGTTGTTCCTTAAATTCGTGTGTCTCTGTCATAACTGTTGGTGGTATGATCCCAGCCCGCTCAGAGATGTGTATAAGAGACAGCTGTTGGTGGTATGATCAACTCGTATGAGGGATGTCTAGGGTAGTGCTTAGTTGGCACTCATGCAGGTCTTGTTGCGCAATAATTGTAGTGATTTCCACTTGGATTTCATTCATGCCGAGTCATCCCGAAGTTATATTAGTGGTTGTGCAATGATCTTCTACATAGTGTCGAGCATTAATGTTCTAGTCAGGTCCATCAGTCCTTTCCTGTCGCGTCTTAAATGTATCATCCTTCTTGGAGTCATAATTTTCATGGTCGTTTTTTTCTCTAATTGCTCGATCGACCAAATCTCCTTTGTTGATCCGCGATCATACGTGGTTTGACCGACTGCTTCTTTTGTATTGTCGGGTTTCCTATTGTTGGTTCTTCTTAGTCAATGTTCTTGATAATTACTTTGTTCGTCTGTTTTATTGTAGTCCCCCCTATGATGGCTTTGCTCGCTTGAACCTCGCTCGATTGATCTGGATCCACCTCGATCAATCGACTATCGAGTCATGTGTCAATATTGTCTTCGTCCACTTTCTATGTGGCTTAATCAGGGGATTCTTTCTCTCTCCATTCTACTTTTCCTTTACTTATTCCTTCCAATCTTTGGAACTTCTTTAATACGTATATTTTCCTATAATAGCTTCTTGTACCTAAATGTTATACCTGAATTCTTTATGATTGACTTTTAGTTCATTAATAAAAAGGATTTATTTCTTGATATTATTATTAATATGCATTAATTTGCTTCGACCGGACTGCTATATTTTCAGTTCTAGTCAATCTCTGTTGGAATTACTTTCTACAAAGTTTGCCAACATGGTTCCTCATCTTTATTGATCCAAAAAGATCTTTTAAAGATAATGGTTGAGTTTTAAAAGCATGTGTTTATTAACCATTTAGGAAACTGATGAAAGAGGAAGAATTTAAAGAAACATGGCATCCATAAAGCAATATATAGATTTGTGCATGAAGAAACATCAAACCATACCAGTGAAAGTTGATAACGAAGTTCCACAATCTTGCCTACGTCTCTGGGCCTTTGTCTCAGTGGTTGAGCCTTTTTTATTTATGTTTAAAGCTTTAAAATTACATAATAATAGTGCCAAAAGGATTACAAACTGATCTGGTTGTGTTATACTAGATCTCAAGAACCCAACAAAACTGATGGCACTGAAAACGGATGAACAAAGCTCCCAGAAATGGCCCGCAAAGGTGCTCTCCTCAATAGATTCCCTGGATAAAAATGGATTTAGCTCAAAAATTATTCAACATTTTCCTGCTCTGAACCTCCCTCATGGATTCAAGAACCTTTGGTTTATATAGTCTTGAATTTGGCAACAAACTCCCAACTTCCCCCCACGATCTAGCCTCAAAATCGTCTTAAGATCCTCCAAAAATGGCTAAAATCCATCAATATCAGGCATTAAATCAATAAAAATATTATTATATAGTGGAAATCAAGTCGATTGTCGAGTCAGTCACTCTCCTTTTTCCTGATGTTGGATTCATAACGAATTCTACTTCTGACTAGGTCTTTGTGACCTTTTCTGGAGTTACCAGAGTGGTCAATATTTCATGTATCTTATGCCCCCTTTCTCCCCTTGTTTCAATCTGTCGAAGTGTATTTTTTATTTTTTTGACTTGTTGTTTTTGTAATTTATCTTTTTCCATGGCTTCCTTCATTCTAGTCTCGACGAACGAGCTTAAAATATTCTTCATCGTAGCAGTCTCATGTCGGTTCTGCCTCTCCGTCTACTTGATTTTTTCGACAATTTTGTTGGTGATACTATTCATCTTTTCTTGAATAATGGGGTCTTTAAAGTCGATACCTCCAATCGATTGAAAATTCTCCCGCTAGATCTTTTATGTGTCGAAAGATATTTCTTGGAATTTAATTTCCTTTTTCCCTTTATCTTTTCTCATTGGCTTCTTTTTTTTTTTTCCGTGTGAAGGTCGTGCATGAATGATTTCCAGTGCTTCTAACTCTTCAACAAAGGCTACTACATATAAATCTGCTTCTCTTTCATCCTCCTGTTCTGCTTCATTGAGGGGGGGTACCAAATGTAATCTTAGTTGGTTAACTTCAAGAGAAATTTTTATCTCATGGTTTTTCTATCTTTCTAATTCGGCGAATATTTCCTCTATTGTCGGCTGATAATGTAACTCCTTTGGTTCTGAGCTAGACTCCAATCCACACCAAATTTTGGTGCATTCGAGTTCTAACTGAACATGGAAGGGTGTTGGCAGGTCCTTATGAACCAGTTGCTTGATGTGCCATTTATGTGAGCTATCTTTCAAGTTTTCAACCCATAGTCAAAACATTTCTTATGGAGGTAGCGATATGGAGACACTTGCCTACTCTGCTACAAAAATTCTATATTTTTCCATTGTTGGAACCTTCCTAAATGTGAACACATGTTCATCGACTAGACTATATTGCTCCATTTCTATCCATAATAATAAGGAATGGATTTGATGGTCTTACTTTCTTCTTGGCATTCCTTGCAGTTAGTCTGGATGATGTCAGCCATGTATTCAGACCAGTTTAAGATTTCTGCCTTTTTAAATATTTGGCCTATTACCTCTACCATGTTCATTTTGACATTGAAAGCTTGACTGGCAGGTCTAAAGCATAATGAGATAATTATTGCAGTCCATCTTGCATCCAAGTCAGGAATCTTGTTGATAAGTAACCACTTGGAATTTTTTGTTGTTGTCGACCAATTGAAAATTTGCATGTGGGCATTTGCATTTGAAGTTTTAGGACCTGGACCCCTGTCTTTGGAATGCTAGTGATTCTATGAATAATCCCGTATGTTATTGCTATCGGAATGTCGAGCCAAAGATATCCATGGTGATACCAACTGAAAATAAACTTTGTTGCTTATTCCCTCCATCACCCGAAGTTGGCTACTTGTGGTGCTCCTAGGAGGTGTTTGATTCCCTCTTTTGCTTGGAATTTTGTCTTAGGCTTCCAACAACTGTCCTCCAAACCCCATTCTATAAAAAAATTCCACTATTTTCTCCAATCCATCTCCTCCATTTTCAATTGTCGAATATTCTGCATCTCAATTTGCAACGACATTGTGATTGTTTTGTCGAACCTTTCTCTTGGTATTGATCCTTCCTTTGTCTCAGCGACTTGTCCTCTCATTCTTGGCATATATAAGTCCAGTTCGATGTTATTCAATAAGTCAAGGGAAGTTGTAGGTTCGCTCGGTTAACTCTTTACTCTGCTGCAGGGGAGAAAATAAAAATGATGCGAAGTCATATGCGTTCTCCAAATTTATAGGCGGGAGAGGGAGATTTGAATTAAATGCCACTAGTTGTTCCTTAAATTCATGTGTCTTTGTCATAATTGTCGGTGGTATGTTCGACTCATATGAGGGGATGTCTAGGGTAGTGCTTAGTTGGTACTCATGCAGGTCTTGTCGTGCATTAAGTGTAGTGATTTCCACTTGTATTTCATTCATGGCGAATCATCCCGAAGTTATATTAGTGGTTGTGCAACGATCTTCTACATTGTGTCGAGCATTAATGTTCTAGTCAGGTCCGTTGGTCCTTTCCTGTCGCGTCTTAAATGTATCGTCCTTCTTGGATTCAAAATTTTTGTGGTCAGTTTTTTCTCTAATTTCTTGATCAACCAAATCTCCTTTGTTGACCCGCGATCGATACGTGGTTCGATCGACTGCTTCTTTTGTATCGACAGGTTTCCTATTGTCGGTTCTTCTTAGTCGATGTTCTTGATAATTACTTTGTTCATCTATTGTAGTCCCCCCTATGATGGCTTCACTCACTTGATCTGGATCCACCTCGATCAATCGACTATCGAGTCATGTGTTGATATCGTCTTCGTCCACTTTCTATGTGGCTTAACTAGGGGCTTCTTTCTCTCTCCATTCTACTTTTCCTTTACTTATTCCTTCCAAGATTTGGAACTTCTTTAATACTTATCTTTTCCTATAACAGTTTCTTGTGCCTGAATGTTATACCTGAATGATTTATAATTGACTTTTAGTTCATTAATAAAAAGGATGTATTTCTGGATATTGTTATTAATCTACATTAATCTTCTTCGACCGAACTGTTATATTTCCAGTTCTAGTCAATCCCTGTTGGCATTACTTTCTACAGAATTTTCCAACATGGTTCATCATCTTTATGTATTATACTTCTTTAATTGGGCACCATTAATTACATTTGAAAATCCATTCCCCAACAAAGTTCGAAGTTGAATTGTGCCTGTCAGTTGAATATCTTCTATAACATAAGGACCAATCCATGTTGTCTCTAACTTCCTAGGTTTTCCTTTGATTCAATTGTCGTTTAGTAGAACTAGGTCTCCATTTTTCATCTCCTTCTTTTTTAGATGACGATCATGCTATGATTTATGTTGTTTTTTTTTAACTTCTTGGTGATGCGAAGTCATATGTGTCCTCCAAATTTATAGGCGGAGAGAGGAAGATTTGAATTAAATGCAACAAGTTGTTCCTTAAATTCGTGTGTCTCTGTCATAACTGTTGGTGGTATGATCGACTCGTATGAGGGATGTCTAGGGTAGTGCTTAGTTGGCACTCATGCAGGTCTTGTTGCGCAATAATTATAGTGATTTCCACTTGGATTTCATTCATGCCGAGTCATCCCGAAGTTATATTAGTGGTTGTGCAATGATCTTCTACATAGTGTCGAGCATTAATGTTCTAGTCAGGTCCATCAGTCCTTTCCTGTCGCGTCTTAAATGTATCATCCTTCTTGGAGTCATAATTTTCATGGTCGTTTTTTTCTCTAATTGCTCGATCGACCAAATCTCCTTTGTTGATCCGCGATCATACGTGGTTTGACCGACTGCTTCTTTTGTATTGTCGGGTTTCCTATTGTTGGTTCTTCTTAGTCAATGTTCTTGATAATTACTTTGTTCGTCTGTTTTATTGTAGTCCCCCCTATGATGGCTTTGCTCGCTTGAACCTCGCTCGATTGATCTGGATCCACCTCGATCAATCGACTATCGAGTCATGTGTCAATATTGTCTTCGTCCACTTTCTATGTGGCTTAATCAGGGGATTCTTTCTCTCTCCATTCTACTTTTCCTTTACTTATTCCTTCCAATCTTTGGAACTTCTTTAATACGTATATTTTCCTATAATAGCTTCTTGTACCTAAATGTTATACCTGAATTCTTTATGATTGACTTTTAGTTCATTAATAAAAAGGATTTATTTCTTGATATTATTATTAATATGCATTAATTTGCTTCGACCGGACTGCTATATTTTCAGTTCTAGTCAATCTCTGTTGGAATTACTTTCTACAAAGTTTGCCAACATGGTTCCTCATCTTTATTGATCCAAAAAGATCTTTTAAAGATAATGGTTGAGTTTTAAAAGCATGTGTTTATTAACCATTTAGGAAACTGATGAAAGAGGAAGAATTTAAAGAAACATGGCATCCATAAAGCAATATATAGATTTGTGCATGAAGAAACATCAAACCATACCAGTGAAAGTTGATAACGAAGTTCCACAATCTTGCCTACGTCTCTGGGCCTTTGTCTCAGTGGTTGAGCCTTTTTTATTTATGTTTAAAGCTTTAAAATTACATAATAATAGTGCCAAAAGGATTACAAACTGATCTGGTTGTGTTATACTAGATCTCAAGAACCCAACAAAACTGATGGCACTGAAAACGGATGAACAAAGCTCCCAGAAATGGCCCGCAAAGGTGCTCTCCTCAATAGATTCCCTGGATAAAAATGGATTTAGCTCAAAAATTATTCAACATTTTCCTGCTCTGAACCTCCCTCATGGATTCAAGAACCTTTGGTTTATATAGTCTTGAATTTGGCAACAAACTCCCAACTTCCCCCCACGATCTAGCCTCAAAATCGTCTTAAGATCCTCCAAAAATGGCTAAAATCCATCAATATCAGGCATTAAATCAATAAAAATTCCAAAAATGGCTAAAATCCATCAATATCAGGCATTAAATCAATAAAAATATTATTATATAGTGGAAAACCCACTTTTTGCAAATAATAGGGCACATCCCCCTTCCTCTACCCTCTTGGTCATATGGGGCACTTCCTTATGGCCCTAGGCTAAGAACTAGCGCGTTGGCCCCCTTACTGTTCGACTCTTGGTCGTGTGTCTTGGCCATGTGACCTCGCCCTAGTCCTTTGTGCACCCCCCAAACCGGTGTAGCCCCTTGTTCTGTAGCCCCTGGTCTCATGGCTTGGGCCATGTGGCCATGCCCCCAAACCTCCACGCGCATGCTAGTTTGTTAGACCCTTGGTTCCTGCATGCTAGTTTGTTAGACCCTTGGTTCCTAGCCCCCTGTCAAACGAGGTTGGCCCTCGCCGACGGGGGCTTATCCCCCATTCTACGCCACCATCAACATATAACCAAAATGCGTCATTTTGGGAGTAAGCATCACATTTAGCCCATGTGGTCCATCTAAGGTTACAAAACTATAGGCTTGTCCAGGAGGTTAGGCATTTGAATCCCCCCATCCCATAACAACTTTTACCCAGTCGTCATTAGCCATTTGCAAGGTGCCACGTGGCACCACCTAATTAGGACACATGGCGACCCAATATTGGACCACGTCATCTTCCATACATCTAGTCACCGTGCCACCTATTTGACACGTCATCCACTGTATAGCCAGTCACCCTACCACGTGCTAGTCCATACGCCCAGTCACCTGCCTAGTTGTTGTCCGTACGACCACGTTTCCATCTATCATTGGGCTACGTCACTGTACGGACTATTGTGTGTCATCCGTATGCTAACACATGTCAAATCCGTACAATGGCAACTCGGCCCGAAAATTCCAAATCTACATGACACATGTCACCTCTTGGTGACGCCACGTCAGCATGATGATTTCATCATGATGTCATGCTGACGTCACATGTCGTACATGTTGACGTCAACATTGACTTTGACCAAGTTGACTTTTTGTTTGTTTGGAAAAACGAACAGAACACGATATATTTCGCATACGACGTTTGTTTGAGCCCGTTTAAGTTGCATTGGGACCGTATAGACGAGGCCTACGCACACATCCGTTTTGAAGCCATTCAGAGCACTTTGATTTTTAGGCCTTCCTAGACCCATTTTGGTCCCTAGATCCTTTCATCATGATGTCATGCTGACGTCACATGTCGTACATGTTGACGTCAACATTGACTTTGACCAAGTTGACTTTTTGTTTGTTTGGCAAAACGAACAGAACACGATATATTTCGCATACGACGTTTGTTTGAGCCCGTTTAAGTTGCATTGGGACCGTATAGACGAGGCCTACGCACACATCCGTTTTGAAGCCATTCAGAGCACTTTGATTTTTAGGCCTTCCTAGACCCATTTTGGTCCCTAGATCCATTATGGATCACACCTCCCCACTAAAGACCTTTTGGTCCTCCAAAATGATACTAACCAGTCATCAAGCGTGGGATAGGACACCCCACTTGTTCTCTGTCTTTAAACTCTATCCTACGCACCTGTCTCATCAAGATCAACTATAAAACAACCATGATAACTGACATCATATTGTTAGCCACTTGTACTATGTCACATCTTATTGATGCCACTATTGTCCATGTTGACAACATTACTAATGATAACATCAGAAATATGACTACAAATGAGATAATATGTTTTTAATACTTGCATGACATTAACTTATCTTGAAGCAAAGTATGATTGATCTTCCATTCTACAATCATCTCTTGTTCTTGCTTAAGATCAATTACTTGATTTGAAACAATTATAGGTGTGTTTCTTGCATGAGTCGTGTTTCTTAATTGTTCCATTGTTTGAAGAGATTGATTTGCTTTTAAATGATGAGCATGTACCACATATTCTTTTCCTTCTTTGATTAAGTGATAATGATTATGTTCTTTGTAGAAGATTGTTTTGTGATCATACAAATAAGGACTCCCTAAGACCATTCCACATTCATTGAGTGGCACCACATCACATGTTACCTCATCCACGAAATTAGATGAAATTTCAAACTTCAATGTGCACTGTTTTGTTATGCACAATTTATGATTGTTGCTTATCCATTTAAGTGAGTAAGGCTTATGATGTATCTGAGTGTTTAATCCCAATTGTTTAACCAAATCCTTTGAAATCAAGTTAGATTGAGATCCATTATATATCAATGTGTCGACCTTAGTATGCCTCATAATGACCCTTATGCAAAACAATTTACTTCTGGAATCAAATCCATCACCAATTTTACCTGCCAAACCAACCGTTGAGACTTTAGATTCATCACTCGAATCTGATCCCAAGTATGTTGGTCGTGATGTTGTTGCAACTATTTTCCTCCCTTTCCTTTCTTTGAACCACTTTGGTCTCTTCTCGGAATGCAATTGCCAGCAATGGTCATCATCATTCCCTTCTTTCTTGCAATGCTTGCAAGAGGGTTTCTCTTCCTTTTTTTCCACTGAATTTGCTTTCTTGCCATTGCACCTCTTTTTGTCCTCTTTCCTTGAAGATGATTCCCCTGGTACACCAACTCTTGTTTTCCCTGCTTCAATGTATGTTGCTTGAACAGAAACCTCATCAAGATTAGTAGGTCCAAACATAAATACAATGTTACGAATGTGTGTATGTAAACCTCCTATGTACGAATTTATTGGGTATGTAAACGAATATCTAACATCAATGCCATTTTACAAAATCCATCTATGTATTCTTGCACGGTTTGTCCCTTTCTTAGTTTAATACCTTGCCATTCAATTAAGGATTTCTCTTTATTCTCTTTATAACCCAAAGGATAAAATTTCTTTCTAAGTGCAGAAACAAAAACTTGCCATGATGGAAATACATTACCCACTTGTTGCATGCCATTTTGCAACTTGCTTTGCCACCAGATGAGTGTTGTTCCTGCAAGTCAAAGTTATGCCAATTTGATTTGAGTGGTTGTTGGGCTCTAAATATGTCGAAAAACAACCTTAGTTTAACATTAATTTATCAACCCGAGGATTTGTCTTTTATCTCAAAGAATATCGGCAAAGTCTATGCAGATAGCTCGTAGAGGCTAAAATCATGTAGTGAAAACAAATCTGAGTTTATCAACA
>CBVK0100729948.1:0-20476 GCA_900067695.1 Picea abies
GAAATTCAGTATATAGAAATGGTAAAACCGCTTGAAGCTTCTATTGATTTCATAGCTGGTACAACATTTTACAAAAACTGCTAACGCATAGCAATTCTAAGTTCTGAGTTCTTGGGTGCAATTCTTCTACCTCTTTTCAAGATCTATTTACCCCTTATATATTATAATAATCTGGGTAAATTAATCTATCCTGAGGATTGAGAGATCCTTAGGATTGCTTTACTATTACAATATAAGCAACTCGATCATCTTCAAAACTGCCTTGCGCCATAAAGTCTTCAACCTCCAATAGCTTGCGCATCTTCAAGATTTCCTTTGTTATTTTGGGTTTGACAATATTTAACCAATTCTGTAATAAAACCAGACAATTCCAATCATATTTAGGATCTATGTAATCTAACTTCAACAATAATGCTAAAGAGTATATTATTCATTTTCTATTCTATTTGCTCCTAAATAATCGAAAAGTCAATCAAGATGATATCATGAAATGTGGGAAAAAGGAAGATATTTATACCTTTTTCATAACCTAACAGTGGCCTCATCCTTGATTTGTTGTACATTGCAATAAACCTCCATCTATCTGACCCAATTATCACGTCTCTCTACATTGACTTCACCATCATACATAGGTAATTCAAATTTTACATCAAGCTTAAGTAAAGGCATTTCACTTTAATGTTTATGGGAATATTTTCTTGCAGTGGATTTAGAACTTGAACTTGAAGAAGAAGTTGATGGAGAAGAAGGAGGTGAAGGAGGAGTTTGAGGAGGATCCTCTCCTTCTTCATTTTTGGCCTTTGAAGGTTCACCTAGAATCAATCTCTTCTGTTCCAAGTAATCATCATATAGAACCTTCACCATCTCCGACATGGTGAAGAAAATCTTTCGAAACTCTTTCTCCTCATGAGAAAGTCCCTCTAATGATGTCATCTTCTCACTTTGAGAATTTCTCTTTCTCGATCCAATCTCAGTATTTTCTTCAACAAGCTCGCCTTCACCACGATTCATCCTTTCCCTGGTAATCATGCAAACTCAAAAACCAACCATCAACTAGCTCTGATACCACTTGATCTGGAAATATATTTTAAAGACAATGGTTGAGTTTTAAAAGCATGTGTTTATTAACCATTTAGGAAACTAATGAAAGAGGAAGAATTTAAATAAACATGGCATCCATATAGAAACATACAGATCTAGAAATAAGCATGAAGAAACAACAAACCATAACAACAAAATTTGATAACAGAATTCGAATGCAAACTCAAAAACCAACCATCAACTAGCTCTGATACCACTTGATCTGGAAATATATTTTAAAGACAATGGTTGAGTTTTAAAAGCATGTGTTTATTAACCATTTAGGAAACTAATGAAAGAGGAAGAATTTAAATAAACATGGCATCCATATAGAAACATACAGATCTAGAAATAAGCATGAAGAAACAACAAACCATAACAACAAAATTTGATAACAGAATTCGACAATATCGCCTACGTCTCTGGGCATTTGTCTCAGTGAGTGAGGCTTTCTTATTTCTATTCAAATATTTAAAAGTACATAATAACAATTCCAAAAGGATTACAAATTGATCTGGTTGTGTTCTACCAGATATCGAGAACCCAAAAAAACTGATGGCACTGAAAACGGATGAATGAAGCTCCCAAAAATGGCCCGCAAAGGTGCTCTCCTCAATAGCTTCCCTGCATAAAAATGGCTTAGGATCAACAATTCTTTAGCATTTTCCTGTTATGAACCTCCCTCATGGATTCAAGAAACTCTAGTTTATATAAGCTTGAATTTGGCAACAAACTCCCATCTTCCCCCCAAGATCTAGCCTAAAAAAGGGCCCAAGATCCTCCAAAAATGGCTAAAATCCATCAATATCAGGAATTAAATCAATAAAAATCTTATTATATAGTGGAAAAACCCACTTTTTGCAAATAATAGGGAGCATCCCCCTTCCTCTGTGCTCCTGGGCATATGGGGTGCTGCCATATGGCCCTGGGCTAAGACCTGGCGCGCTGGCCCCCTTACCGTTCGACTCCTGGTCGTGTGGCTTGGCCATGTGGCCTCGCCCTAGTCCTTCACGCACTCCCCAAACCGGTGTAGCCCATTATTTTGCAGCCCCTAGTCTCGTGACTTGGGCCATGTGGCCATGCCCCCAAACCTCCACACACATGTTGGTTTGTTAGACCCTTGGTTCCTAGCCCCCGGTCAGACGGGGTTGGCCCCCGCTGACCGAGGCTTATCCCCCATTCTACGCCATCGTCAACATATAACTAAAATGTGTCGTTTTGGGAGTAAGCACCGCCTTTAGCCCATGTGGCCCATCAGAGGTTACAAAACCGTAGGATTTTCTGGGAGGTTAGTGGTTCAAATCCCCCTACCCTATAACAAATTTTACCCATCCGTCATTGGCCATCCGCAGGGTGCCACGTGGAACCACCTGATTGGGCCACATGGCGACCCAAAATTGGAACACATCATCTATCGTACATCTAGTCACCCTACCACATGTCCGACATGTCATCCGTCGTACATCCAATCACCCTGCCACATGCTAGTTCGTACGCCTAGTCACCTGCCTAGTTGTCGTCCGTACGACCACGTGTCCATCTATCATTGGGCCACGTCACTGTATGGACTGCCATGTGTCATCTGTACGATGACACGTGTCAAATCCGTACAGTGCCAACTCGTCCTGAAAATGACAAATCTGTATGACACGTGTCAACTCATGATGATGCCACATCAGCATGATGATGTCATCATGACGATATGTTGACATCAGTGTTGACTTTGACCAAGTTAACTTTTTGCATGTTTGGCAAAACGAACATAACACGATATCTTTCTTATATGATGTCTATTTGAGCTCATTCAAGTTGTGTTGGGTTTGTATCGTTGGGGCCTACGCACACGTCCGTTTTGAAGCCATTCTGAGCACTTTTATTTTTAGGCCTTCCTGGACCCATTTTGGTCCCTAGATCCATTCTGGATCATTTATGTATTTATACTTCTTTAATCGGACACCATTAATTACTTTTTTAAACGGATTCCCCAACAAAGTTTGAAGTTGAATTGGGCTTGTCAGTTGAATATCTTCTATAACATAAGGACAAAGCCATGTTGTCTCTAACTTCTTAGGTTTTCCTTTGATTCGACTATCGTATAGTAGAACTAGGTCTCCATTTTTCATCTCCTTCTTTTTTAGATGACGATCATGCCATGATTTCTATTGTTGTTTTTGAACTTCTTGGTGATGCGAAGTCATATGCTCCCTCCAAATTTATAAGCGGGAGAGGGATATTCAAATTAAATGTGACTAGTTGTTCCTTAAATTCGTGCATCTATGTCATAATTGTTGGTGGTATGTTCAACTCATATGAGGGGATGTCTAGGGTAGTGATTAGTTGGCACTCATGCAGGTCTTGTCATGCATTAATTGTAATGATTTCCACTTGGATGTCATTTATGTCGAGTCATCCTGAAGTTATATTAGTGGTTGTGCAATGGTATTCTACATCGTGTCGAGCATTAATGTTCTAGTCAGGTCTTCGGTCCTTTCCTGTCGCATCTTAAATGTATCGTCCTTCTTGGAGTCAAAATTTTTGTGGTCAGTATTTTCTCTAATTTCTCAATTGACCAAATCTCCTTTGTTGATCCACGATTGATACGTGGTTCGACCGACGGATTCTTTTGTATCGTCGGGTTTCCTATTGTCGGTACTTCTTAGTTGATGTTCTTGATAATTACTTTGTTTGTCCATTTTATGGTAGTCCTGCCTATGATGGCTTCTCTCGCTTAAACCTCACTCGCTTGATCAAGATCCACCTCGATCAATCCACTGTCGAGTCGTGTGTCGATATCGTCTTCGTCCACTTTCTTTGTGGCTTAACCAGGGGATTTTTTTTCTCTCCATTCTACTTTTCCTTTACGTATTCCTTCCAAGATTTGGAACTTCTTTAATACTTAACTTTTCCTATAACAGTTTCTTGTAGCTAAATGTTATACCTGAATTCTTTATAATTGAATTTTAGTTCATTAATAAAAAGGATTTATTTCTTGATACTGTTATTAATCTGCATTAATATGCTTCGACCGGACTGTTATATTTCCAGTTCTAGTCGATCCTTGTTGCCATTACTTTCTACAGACTTTGCCAATAGGGTTCCTCATATTTATGTATTATACTTCTTTAATCGGGCATCATTAATTACTTTTTTAAATGGATTCCCCAACAAATTTCGAAGTTAAACTACGCATGTTGGTTGAATATCTTCTATAACATAAGGACCAGGCCATGTTGTCTCTAACTTCCTAGGTTTTCCTTTGATTCGACTATCCTATAGTAGAACTAGGTCTCCATTCTTCATCTCCTTCTTTTTTATATGACGATCATGCCATGATTTTTGTTGTTGTTTTTTAACTTCTTGGTGATGCATTGCTATTAATCTTCCTTCTTCTAGCTTATTCAATTGGTAAAGATGATCTTGCCTGCTTTTGTCTTGGTCAAATTTAGCAACAACTACTACTTTGTCTGAGTTGACCCATAAGTGAAGTGGTATCACAACTTCTTGTCCATAGACAAGTTTAAAGGGATTATGTCCAGTCGATTGCTTATAAGAAGGTGTGTATGCCCATAAGACTGCAAGAATTTTGTCGTCCCAGTTGTTCTTGTCAATGTTGTAGATTTTATTGAGTCATTTACGTAGTGTCTCATTAAATGCTTCAACAACACCATTTGATTGGGGATGGTATGTTGTTTTTCTTATGCGATCAATGAGAAATTTATTTAGTTGGACTTGGATCGTCTCATTTACAAAGTGTGTCCCTTGGTCACTAATTAGTGTTAGTGGACATCCGAATCTTGTGATTATGTTCTCATAAATAAATTTCGTTGCGACCTCTTTAGTGCATATTTCGACTAGTTTTGCTTCTACCCACTTACTCACATATTCAACTGCAGTGATGGTTTATTTTGTGTCAGTTCTCCTTGCTCATTGAGGAAATGAACTAACAAATTGGATGGCCTAGATCTCAAATGGTCGATTAGGATTGGCCGGCTGTAATGGCATTTCATTCTTCCACAGAGGTCGACCTATTCTTTGATAGATATCACATATCTTGACTTGTTCCAGACAATATTTATGCAAAGTTGGCCACCATAGACCTTCCTAAAGTATCTTTCGCATTGTCATGTCAGCCTGAAAGTGGCCCCCAACTGGTCATGCATGTGCCTCATTTATAATGTCTTTTATTTCATGCTCTAGATCACATCTCCTTAAGACGTCATCAGGTCCCATTTTGTATAGATATATGTTTATGATTGTGAATGGTGTTGCTTTTAGAGCTAACACTTTCTTTTTATTTGTTGAGAGATCTTTGGGTGCCTTCCATTCCTCCAATAAATGTTCTATTTCTTCCAGATATTTTGGTGTTTCTTCGACACAGAATATATGTGCGTCTAGAAGGCCGTCCTCTATGTCGGTCGATTCCTCCCCTGTCTCGAGTCGGGACACATGGTCGGTCCTGGCGTTTTTTTTTTCTGGGACATACGATTGTATTGAATTCAAATTCTTAGACTAATAATAACCACTGACATATGTTTCCTTGATTAACGGGTTTATTGACTAAATATTTTAATTCCTACTGATTTGTAAAGAATGTGAATGGGTTTTCTAGTAAGTAGTTTCATAATTTATGCAAAGAAAATATCATTGACAAGGCTTCCCTTTCTGTGGTCGAGTAATTCCTTTCTGCTTTATTCAACTTCTAACTGGCATACGGGTTCGGGTGGTCCATTGTGTGGTCATATGGTTGTGCTAGAACCAACATGACAATGACATTTGAATCATTGACATGGAAATGAAACCTTTTTGACCAATCAAGGAATTTTAGTATGGGGGCTTCGACCAATTTCGTCTTTAAAATTTCGAATGACTCCTGGAAGTCTTTACTCCATCTAAACTTGATTTCTTTCTGAAGCAACTCATCCATTAGGAAAGTGATATCTGAATAGTGACATATAAATTTTTGGTGATACCCGGTATGTATGAGGAAGATTTTAATCTGTTTCGAATTTAAATGTGGCTTCAAGTCGAGGATGATTTTGATTTTTTCCATGTCGACTTTAACACCATCCTTACATACCACGTGGCCTAAGAGAATGCCAATTGGTGTGGAAAATATGCACTTCTTAATATTGAGAGAGCTCTTCCGATCTCACGGGGGCTTCGACCAATTTCGTCTTTAAAATTTCGAATGACTCCTGGAAGTCTTTACTCCATCTAAACTTGATTTCTTTCTGAAGCAACTCATCCATTAGGAAAGTGATATCTGAATAGTGACATATAAATTTTTGGTGATACCCGGTATGTATGAGGAAGATTTTAATCTGTTTCGAATTTAAATGTGGCTTCAAGTCGAGGATGATTTTGATTTTTTCCATGTCGACTTTAACACCATCCTTACATACCACGTGGCCTAAGAGAATGCCAATTGGTGTGGAAAATATGCACTTCTTAATATTGAGAGATAATTGAATTTGTATGCATCGCTCCAACATTAATTTGAGCCATTGTGTGTGGTTTTTGAATAGGATGTATATAGTCCAATCATCAAAGTATACAACTATTGTCTTGTAGATGTATTCTTGAAATGATTTTACTACTATTTTTGAAAATACAGCTGGGGCATTCTTTATTTCAAATGGCATTACCTTATAGGTGAAGGAGCCAAATTCAGAGACAAATTCCATCTTTGGTTGATCTTGTTTAGCTATAGGGACTTGATTGTATCCTGAAAATCCATCTGTGAATGAGTAACATTCATGACCTGCAACTTCATTAATTATTTCATCGACAAATGGAGTGGGGAATGGGTTCGTTAAAGTTTGTTTGTTGAGACCTTTGAAGTCGAGACAAATTATTAACTTCTTAGGGTCATTATTCTTCGGTTGAACCACCATAGGACTTGCCCATTCTTCTTTTTCGATTAGATATATGATGTATACTGATAACATTCATTCGATTTACCTCTGAATGTTTGGCTTGAATTTGTGAGCTAATTTGTAGGGTCTCTTTTTTATTGGCTTTGCTCCCAGAATGAGTTAAATTTTTATTTATCCCATTTCTTCTACAAGTCCTTTAGATATTTATAGTCTTGAGCAAATACATCTTGATATTCTTTGAGTAAGTTGACTATGTCAACTGTCTCCTTCTATGTCCAATAGTCGCCTATTCGTGCCATTTTTGGTCGATCATCATTTGATATATTGAACTCTTTTGTCTTTAATTCAACATTCATCCACTCTGGTGGTTTTTCTTCTTCGAGATGTCGATTCCCCTTCTTCTATTTTGGCAAAGATCGTTGGAAACTAGGGTTGTTCAATTTCCTCCTTTTCTTCCTTAGATATTTTTGATATTGATTTTACATGGTTTTGCATCATTGGGTGGTCACTTTTCCATCGAAAGTTTTTTCCATGACAGGTTCTATTTTCCATATTGATTCTTCGTGTTGTTGAAACAAGGTGGAAAGATTATGTCGATCCTTCGTCAATCACTATCTTCCCTTATTCCTTTTGTATAGCTAGTGTTGGTTTTTCTAGGAAGATTTAAATTTGTTGTGTTGTTTCTCTTAGGTGTTCCTCCTCCAGAATAAATTCAAAGTCTTTGATAATTTTTTCTTTAATGTTAGACCAATTGAGTGTATGGCCACATGCTTCTTAAATTTTCTAACATTTATTTGGTATTTCATCTAGTGTGTTTGGAAACATATGCAACCATACCCATTCATCTCTATATTTTATTATGCGCCATTCATTGTCACAACGATGAATATGTTCAACTGGGTTGTACCCAACCTTGAAGAAAGGGACGTCCGCTGCTTTGGATAGTTTATTTTCTCCAAAGCATTCTACAAAGTAAGTTGATATAGTTGTCCATGTTTGTAGTTGTGGGGAATGTGTTTCCCACCATCTTGCAGCTTGGCTTGTGAAGGTTTCCACCAGGATTTGACAACTCCCTTATTCTCCAACAGATTTAGAAACTTCCTCGACATGTGTCAACAAAGCATTTCATTCCTTGTAGCGTAGTGGATTTTTCATCGTGTTGTTGGTCGAAATATGTGTAGGAGTTTGCTGAAGTCTCTTTGCATATACTATAGGCACTACTTGAATTGAATAGCATGTTCTGGAAAATTTAATTGGGATGGATTCAATAGTCAAACAATCTTTTGAGTGTGCCTCATAATTTTCGATTTGTCAGTTGTATAGAGTTGAGTCAGAATCATGTCCGACCGACATGGAGATTCTAGTGATATTTCTCCTTGCACATTTGGTTCAACATAATCTCTTTGTTCATTTATTATTTGGTACAGACATAACACTTCATGATCTTCATCCAATGATTCACTCCAAGGTTTCCCTTCATTAGGGTCCATAGGAATCATTATTTTTCTTCCATTCCCCTTTAACTTGATTATGTCCTTTTCGAGCGATATATTTGCTTTCATTTTTCGTCCCCATGACCGACAAATAAGTGTTGCATATGTTGGCATTCCCTCAACTAAGTCAATTATTTCAAATTCGACTAATATCGATATACCCATAATATAAGTTTCAACGTTTCTGAGTATACCAATAGGCTCTATTAATATTTGATTTACTGACTTTAGGTAATTCAATGTTGGTGATAATGAAGGTCAACCTAACTGTATCCACATATCCCGAGGTAGGATATTTACTTGTGATCCAAAGTTGACAACTTCCTGGTTAATCAATACCCCATGAATTTACAAGTTGATCCGTGGGTCATAATCTTTCTTATTATAGGAAATTTGTATGACGTCTTCAGATCATCTTTGTCCTTCTTTATACTCTCTTAGTGTATTAAGCAGATCCAACAATCGACTGACTGAATGCTTTTCTTTTAATAGATGTAAGAATTCTTGTACAATGTCTTTGTTTTGTCTTCCTTTGTTTGGTTGGTATTGATTAGATTTTTTTAAGAATTTAAGCGCTTCCCTTATAATCTATTCTTCTTTGTTTGGATTTGGAAACTGAATAGACTTCCCTGACTGTCAATCTTGTAAGGGGATATCATCCCTTCTTGAGCACAATCTAGTAACGACATGTAATTTCTTTGAATTTAACACTTCTTCTTTGGAGACTGCGTGTAGGAGGTTTACATTCTTTTTTGTCATGATCTTATCAAGTATTATTGGACATTATTCCAGTGAATGAACGCCAAGGCCACAAATGTTACAAAATTTCAAGTCAACCCAGTCTTTTATTGGAATCCAGGTCGACCGCAGCTGCCTCGACCATGACCTCGACCATAATAATCATTTCTTCTCCCATAGTCGTTATTTTGATCAGTTGCTTCAGTGTGATAAACTATGTTTACATTTCTATTTCATGCATTTAATCAGCACTCAGATGTTCTATGGATGTGCATTTCACAAATATGGCACCGCTTAGTATTTTTCAAGTTGTGCAGACAATCTTGTATAGTATGGTCGGTCAAAGTTTAACATATGTTACAATATGTTTTCGCTTGCACTCATCATGCATTTGTTGCTCCTGGTACTTTATCGTTAAGACTACAAGTATCTTTTGAATGACCATCTTCATAGCATGTGGTACACCACACCTCGCTTCTTCTTAAGGATATATTTTTAATGGTCTGTTGTAGATGTTTTATTTTTTCTTCTAGCCTTTCTGTCGATGAGGAAGTTGATGGGTTGTCATTGTTCGAATGGATAGGTTGTGCTTTCTGTAATGTGTCTTCACACAAGATTATCTCATAGAGTCATAATGGAGTTCTAATTCGTTGTAGAAATCCATCTACGTACCATTGTACTAGTATACTTTGATCGATTGTCGATGGCATTTGACTAAGTAGATATTTGAATCTTTTGTCATATTCACGGACTAAATCGCATGGTCGTTGTTTTATTTATTTCAGTTTTTGTGCATCCAAGTGTGTAACATCTTAGACCTTGAAAAATGATAAAAATTTTCTCTTTATTTTTTATTTTGATCGGTTCTGATTTTATGTGAAATTCATGAACCATGTTAGAGAACAGTATCGAAGAGAGGCACCAAATTGTGCCATCTTCTTATATTCATCTCAGATGTTTTTTGCATCCCAAAATTTCTCGCACACAAACCAATGTCTTGTTGGATCCTCATCTCCTTCATAAAGGGGAATATTATTGAGTCCCATGGATGCTTTTCTAAGAACACTAGATTTTTGTGATCCTCAACTTATCACACTTTTTTCCTGGGACGTCGGATTCTTATTTGGTTGTTCTTTTGCCAAATTTTCTATCGGGAAGTCTTCTGATGGATGGTATTCAAGGAGTAATTTCTTCTTGTTTTCTCTACAAGTTACTTCTTTGGTATGACAACTTTAGTCTTTATATTCGACAATACATCATTTTATCGGACATGTTGATTCACAACTATAATCTATTAGATTTTGTTCTCTTGATATGAGATTTAGTAGGGGGGGTGAGTCTGTGAGATCCTTGATGTGAATGAGCACTGTATCAACTTCATTTCTTTCTAGCTCGACAATTAGTGTGTCACATAAATTTCCCTGCTCATCAGTTATATACCATAATCTTGCAGATTGTTCATCAATCTGAAGTCTTTGTTGAATGAATTCTCTAATTCAAGGGATGGTTGCTTGAAAAAGAGGAGTGTGTATCGTTGGTCCCGAATATTCATAATCCATGCATTCAACTTGGTTTTCCGATTGATGGGCATCAATGCTAGCCTCTATCAACTGTGCTTCATTACTTTTTCCGAGGATCACCGCGACTGCTATTATTTCCAGCTCGTGTTGATTTCTTTTAGACTCAGACTGCTCACGTGATCTATTAGGTTGATATTCTCCAACCATTTTTCTATTCAACTTCTGTTTGGTCCACAAGCTACGAATATCCTCTCTTTTCTTTTGTCTCTTGTCCGGCTCCAATTTTTGGATGTCGAATTTTTGTTTATAAATTTGCTTTCCTCTCTAAGACATTTATGCTTCAGTCGAACGAATGCTAGTATTCTCTTTTCTTATGGCATGTCACGGATCAACCGACCCCTGATTGTCGCCCCAACTTAGTCAGATTCCGTGAAGATGGCCATGTTTATTTGCTCAAAAAGTAGTCCCAATCTTGTTTTGTATCTTTGCACCTTACTTCTAGGAATTCAACTCACTTTTCATCTCTCTCTTCCCAGTGACTATTTTGTGGTGGTGTACCAAGTCGAGGTCAGAATTCCACAATGTCGCCTATGCCTTTGTTGAGAAAAAATTTATGAAGCAGTCTGGGGAAGGTGCACGTAAATCTGTCGTGGAGCTCCATGTAGAATTTGTCTTTTATTGTATCAAGGGATGTTCAATCCTCAATAGCTTGTTTTGTTATGTAATCTTCAGTGATTCTTTCAACCCACTCATGCATATTCGTTCAACCCTCGTTTGTAAGCTTGAGGGTTAATTTTTCGTCGGGCGTTAATTTACAGATTACCAGATTTGTTGATGTACTCGAACAAGGCTTCTAGGATAGCGTCTACAAATCTTTCGCATGTCTCCGAGAAAAATCATGATCATGCTTCTGCTAGCGTTAGGTTGTTTCTTCTTACGTAATTCTTAATGTAATTTTCGATTTTTCACTCCCACCATTCACGTATGTCTTGTAAAGTTATCATCTATGTGATCTTCTGCATGCCCAGGTTCAAAACTACCAGAAACAGAACCAATGTTGTAATATAGGGAAAAGTAGGGGAGTGTTACCAGTAGTTCAGTACATAAGAAAGCATAGAATCACATATATATACATATATACATAGACATACACAAAGTAGTGGAAGCCCAAAGAATAACCTTTACTAGATAGATGATTCAATACAACACAATGGATACATCTTCTCTGATACATACTTGTCTATTTATACCTACATATTCAGTTACTAAGCAGTTGTAACTACTTAACTTCCTAGGTCAATCGGTTAACATAACTCTTGAACAACTTATACTTTCGACTTCAACAGTCGACCGACTAACTCTTAGTCGATTGTTGGGTCTAGTTGACAAAGTCGACTAGCCCCTACAACATATGGCTTAAAACAACTTTTAATTGGCCAAGATCTTGTCTTCCTTGAGTATAAAGAAACATGTTAACACCCCAAACCCTAGAAGCATATAATAAGAGTGATAACCTACCTAAGAGTGTATATTATCCCAAAACAAAGTTATGCTAGGTGTTTGGTTATATTCAATAATATCTCAAACAATTAAAGAATCTATAAAATCTAAATAGTTAGAAAATTTGAGTTATATTGTTAGGTATATCCATACTCTTTCGAATATGATATGCTAGGTATATGCCATACTCTTTGGAATATTTTTGTTAGTATTTGTTTTTGGGAGAAATTATTGTTTTCAATTTTGTAATTAGTAGCTCATTTATATATCAAAAAGTTATGATTTATATAAAAAAATTAAATATGTTTCAATTATAATGTTGTTTTTTAAATTTTAATTAATTTAAAAATAATGACTTAATTTTTCAACATTATTAAAAAAAAAATCAAAAAATTAAAAACTATACAATTCATATAAATATGAATTTTAATTTGCCATCCATTTTTCCAATTTTTGTCAACACATTTTTCTTTAATTTTATGTTGTACAAAATATTTCAAAACTATACTGTTTTTAGTGAGAAGTTAAATTACAATGGAGGATAGTATATGGTTTCATGTATAGGATTAAGGATGGATGCTACTAAAAAGTACATGACCCTATTAAAGGTAGTCTCAATGATGACTACAAAGGAAACTAACTTTCTTGCAGATGCTATATAGGCTTAAACCACCTATAGTCTATGGTTTCATGTGTAGGATTAAGGATGTATGCTACTAAAAAGTACACGACCCTATTAAAGGTAGTCTCAATGATGATTACAAATGAAACTAACTTTCTTGCAAATGTTATCTAGGATTAAGCCACCTTTTGGTCATAGAGTAAGAACTAAAATCACTTCTAAATAGCTAAGAGATAATCTTCTTTGAAAGTAAACATGTTAATGACCAAACATCTAGAGGCATATGGTAGGAGTGAAAGCATGCCCCTTGAGGACCACCAATGAGTTATTTCATATGTGTGGTTTTCCCTTAATATGGGTGATGAGTCATTCAACATTTGTGAATAAAAACTAATGATAGCTATCCTAATTGTAAGTTGACCACTAAATTATAATATATTTTTCCATATATAATAAAATTAAATATAAACTATTTTCCCATCATATTTATTTATTTTTTAATTATGTTTATTTAAAATTGTATTGAGTAATAAATATTGATGTTACCTCATCATTGTTATACCATGGAAATTCCGTGTGTATCCATAAAATATTAAGGATGGAAGGTATTATTTGTTAATATGGTATTGTCTCTAACAAAATTTATTATAATTTAGGAAATATTTATGAGACATGGCAATATGCAATGAACTGAACTCACTCACTTCTTCTTCTAAAGGTAGAAGATGATTATGATTGATTTGACAACTATTATTGTCTCTCATATATATATAAACAATTTTTTGAGTGCAGTGAGATCATGGTTGCTTTCATAGGGGTAAAGCAACAAGGAAAATTAATGTCATTTTTGTAGTGAAAGAGCTCAAGTAAGTTGAATTTAGATAACACTATATGGTGAAAGAGCTCAAGTAAGTTGAATTTGTTGACGCAAAATATGTTGTTGCACTTGAAACTCGAGTGGGGGCGAAAACCGATGAGGGAATGTTGTTGGTTGTCGCAGTGACGGTGGGTTGAACCACATTTGTCATTTGATCTGACATACCAGGAAGAAAGATCCCCCCAATAACGATCATCGAGGTGGGAGTTGCAGGGGATTTCGAACCTAACACTGGTGAAGTGTCATCCATAATGTCCCACCGAAGGAGGCTACTATTGGCTAAGTCTGATCCTAGAGGAGAGACTCGTACAACTATAAAAGTGAAATTCCAAGGTAACGAAGAATTAGTGTGTGGAGCGAATTCCTTGGCTCCAAGATCCTTGACAATTACCTCTTTTGGTTCTAGAATGTTGACTTCTGGAGAGTTATGGTCCACGGTCTTAGTCTAACCAACCGGTACAAAAGTCTCAGACTGATCAAGTCGACGCCTTTGTGGAGGAGGGGGAGAATTATTTCTAATCTCTTCCTCGGGTGGAAGGCCTTGAATTCTCCTTGATCTTCGAGGCGGTAAGTTGGCCACTTTGAGGGGTTAGCTCTTGATGTCAATCGAATCGCCTGCCTAAGGTTAAACTACCTTCACCAAACACACCGCTAAAAAAAATCGCTAAAGATAAAATAGACATAAACATCTATGTCAAGATTCTGACACAAGTGGATTAACTCTTAGGACTAGAAAAATAACAAAGCGGGCTCGGGCCCTTCTGAACGAAGGCACAGGTTGATTGAGTCTCATGGACCACCGAACGAAGGTATGAGAAGTAGTTATCTTGACCTCCACAGATTAGCCTTATCCAGTGTAAGTTCCATGCTTCGTGGGGCACCCTCCAGCAATATTGAAGTGCATGATACAAAATTTTACCCAGGTACTACAACAAACTCATATAGTCACCTTGTGGTTTAGCTAGGATGAGAAACTATGTATACCAGCTCACAGTTGGTGCCCAGGGGGTACAGTCGACAGTCAGGATCAAAATTTTGGGCAGGGTAGCAAATCCCAAAGCCTTGAAAGCACAACCTCTCACGGAGGTATGGGTATAATTGAACCCCCAATACACAATATTTCACTACATTCGATATAGCTTTGTAGGGGAATCTCCTCAGTTATTCCTTATAAAACCTCGTGTTTAACTCACATGTTAGAGGAGATTTCAGACCAACCTATACGAAAAACTAGGTTCTACACTCCCTATCTCAGACACTTATGTTTTTTTAGTGGTCTTCAAGAAATTTACTCTCCAACCTATGCCAAGTCCCTAGCCTAAATTTGTTGGATTACCCTAGAAAAATAAAAGTATCTAGTAAGGTTTAGTTATGTGTTCATTTTAATAGGTTGTTTTTACTCAAAAAGGGGCGTGGGTGAAACTTTGGTGATGTTTTAGACCGAATCCAAAATAAATGCAATATAAGAGCACACAATTAGTTTCTTCGGATGAAAAGGGATGTAACAACTCCTATGCAACAAATTATTTTCTTTTTCGGATGAAAACAAGAGTTTGAGTGTAAGATTTAGAACACCTAAAAATGCAAATGCATGCCAGGATGCAAAACTTGTACTACTGAATTATTTTCTTTTTAAATAAAAAGGTTACCACTACCAAAGTATAATGTAACTACCTGAATGATAAGTTACTACTTCTTTTCTTGAAAATATGAAAGGAAGGGGTTCAAGAAATGAGTAGTAAAAAAACAAGCATATTTTTTTAAAACTTTTTCATTTCCAAAAGAAAAAATAAGCACAGGAGTGCAAATATTTCTTTTTTATTTTTGAAACAAGGCAGAAAAAAGACAGAAAGACAAAAATCATTCAGCCAAGATGAAACTGAAACAACAGTGAATCGGGAAATGCAAACAAACAAGGTTGTTATTTCAGTCTACATAATAAACGTTATACTAAATAGTCTAAGCAAAGCTTTTAATCTTTTATGTATATCAAGTGTTCAGAACCTAACAAAGAGACACCACACAAAGACTCGGGATAGTCCAGGTGACTGATCAAACCAAGCTTTCAACCCAGAAAAGGAAGAGAAATTTAAAAACTTCAACTTCACACAGGTCCGTGATTTTACTAGAGAAACTCATGGATATCTGTGGGTTGTAGAGATGCAACTCATGGATGTACGTAGGATAAAGTGATGCAACATGTGGATAGCCAAGAAGGTCATAAAATAAAAGGGCCACTCAGAAACAAAGGGCTTCAGGACTTAGGAACAGGTCCTGTGAGGCCAAAAGACTCTAAAAAGGACTCGGAAACTAACAACAAAAGACAACACAAGCAAGAAAGACACCTCAACCAAACTGACCCAACTAGGAGTTTCCTCGGTGGAGTTTCCAAATCTGATTAAGGGATTTTTCCCCTGTGATCGTGGGTCGTAATCACAGCAGAGCAAGACCAAGTGAAAGAGATAATCGTCTCCCCAGAGTGACAAGCACACAAAAACCAAAGAAAATAACTACTTTAATTAGGAGAAAGTAGGGATAGAGAGGACAAAAGAAGGTGCACCTTGTTCTGTCATTTGATGTCGATCCCCGTCTCAATTCATCGAAGAACCCCTAATCTTTTGTTGGAATTAACCTGCATGACGGATACAAAACTAGGACTGCGACGAAATTAGTTATACGATCATAAACATGTGCATGTAGTATGTGAGGTTCAAAGTAAGCATACAGATAAATATACAATGAAGACAAATCTGGGGGAAAACAAGCTCAGTTATTACCAGCAAGTGGAAAAGTTAAGTTACAACCTTGTCTAACCTTAGGCATCATCTTGAAGCCAAATGTCAGGGTTCCTCCGGGAATCCTCAAGCATCAACTCAATCGATATGGACTTATCTCAATGACTCGGATAGGGATTAGGAGACACCCTATAGTCACATAAAAGGAGAAAGAAGATATGGAAAAGGAGTTTCCAGATTAAAGGGGATGTTTCTCAAAGAATATAGGGAAAGGAGGATTGCTAGATGTTGGCAGCATAACTTTGCACCAAGGGACTTTTGTTCCCCTCATTATCCTTCTATAGTTGTTTTATATCTTCCCAAAGAGGTTTGGGGAGTTGAATTTCGTTATGTACGAGCAAGGATCATTGAGAAACTAGCCCAATCGAAAAACCCACCCAAAAACACAGGATTTTTTATTTTTCACCAAAAATAAGGGCATCCACGGGTTGCAGTGAGGAAAGAAATGGATGTCCGCGTGTTGCACTAGGGAAAACCATGGATATTCTCTTAAAGCATGTTTTTTAGATGATTTTTGGAGGTGACTTCTTAGGGAAATGTCTAGCAAACATTGGGAAAGGGTTAGGTCATGGAAAAAAAGCATAAGTGTGGCATTTTGTGCTATAACATAGGAGTCAATATAATTCGAGAGTCAAATTCATAAATCTCATGCGGTTTGCAGCTGGAAATCTTATCATGGGAAGATCATCCTCCTTTATATTTAAATCAATCATATCTCTTTATCTAGATTCTTTTGGAGGTTAGGTTAACAAACCCAAAAGAAAAATATATGGTTGGAATGTTTATGAAGGAGACCTAAGGAGTACATATTGCTTGTTGGAATTATCACTAGAGATGAATTGGGGATCATTCACATATGTGGGGATGCTCATAGTGCAAAAAACTCATAGATCAAATGACTCATCCAAAGTGCTATAGAAAATAAAATTGAAAATCATGGATCAAGGGATATGTTTGTTGAACCCCAATAGTAAACTAGTGATAATAAAATCTTTCCTTTTATCTCTTTCAATATTTTAAGCTCCTGCCACTTCACTCCTACATGGTTTCTTCAATAAATCACTAAGATGATCAGTATTTTGTATGTAAAGGGGGGAAACCCAACAATAGAAGGTAATTCATACTAGTTAACTAGAAGAAGGTTAGGGCTCCTTCCAATCAGGGAGGGTTAGCCACATGGTATATGACTCTAATCAATAAAGGTCTCGGAGTTAATATTGTATGGAATCTCGTCTCTAGAGCCACTACTTTATGAAAATATGCCCTTCATAGAAAATAATTACTCAATATTACAAGAAAGTGGTGCCTATAAGATAATCCACTTGTTGTTTCCAAGGGATAAATAATATTCAATTTGGGGTATGATAAAATGTAAAGCCCCACTCATTTGAAATTACCTTTTGTGGAGGATGGGAAATGGAAATAAAATTTCACTATGGGAAGTCAAAATAGTAGGCATATCTTTTTTACCTATCTTGTCAAACCTTACCCCTCTTTACATTGACATGGAAGATCAAGTTGTCCTCTCCTTGAAAAATATATCAATATGGAAGAATGACCATTATAGAACTTTGGAATATTGGAAATATCCCCATCCTACATCCCCTTTGGGGAGAAAGTCCATTTGATAATATTTCTCAAAGAATCAAACCCTTTTAGAGAAGGTGAGGTTGATTAAAGGGCATGGGGGCCACATCCTAACAACTACATGGTCCAAAAAGGGGTATGAAATGCTCCTAAATGATCATGAGGAACTAAATCCCATATCTAATATCTAGGTAAGGGTTTAGAAAGGTGATAGTCTCCCTAAATTATGCTTATTATGCTCATTTATTTTCCAAAATATTCTTCTTACAACCAATAATGTCAGGAAGAGAGGAATTCAAGGTCCCTCAATTTGTGTTCTATGCAAGTCTAATGAGGAAACATCAAAACACATGTTCCTAAACCACCCAAACAAATTAGATATTTTAGGTTTTAGTGATTAAGGATCTAGAAGTGGATTTACCCCAATCCCTATATTGGAAGAATCCCATGGTCACCTTGGGGGGTTCCTACCCTTTCAACCTCAAGGGAAAACTTCTTTTATCCAAATTCCGGAATGCTCTCCTCAAGTTCTTGTCTTGCAAGATCTAGTTGGATTGTAACAAGGAACTTTTCAATGAATAGGTTCTAGTTCTTAATAAAATAGAAAAGGCCACTAATAATCTACAAGAATAATTTATTAGATCAAAATGCTAGGGCCAACACTAGGTTCAACCTAAAGGTTACTTGCACTAGGAACAAGCATGGATCCAGACAATGATTTTTGATCCACCTATTTAGGTGAGAATATTGTTGACTCATGTGGCATCCCTCCTAACATTCCCAACCACAATATGGGTAGCCATGAAATAGGGATTTCAAATTATATCCCTTCGAGGTCATATCCACATAATACCAACTAAGTAAGCTTTCCACGATGGACTAGAATTAAATAAAATGCATACACATGTATGATAATTAAAATGAAACCAAATGAAAGAAGCATAGGCTAACAAAAATTCATGGCATCCAAATTCCTATGACTAGATTTAAGCATAATCAAACATAGCGTGCAAAACGATTTCCATGAAATAAAATAACACAAATTTTCATATTCGTAAACAAAAATATAACAATTATAATTTAGTATAAATTCATCTAAGAAACTAGCTATGTGTGATTAATTTTCCACCCAACCATAGGTATCGGTGCAAATTCCATTCCAAGTTAGGCTATGAGGTCACCAAGGTGAAGGAACCAAGCTATATGCTTCTATCTCTCTTAACCCAGTCTATTTGATCTCATGCTTAGTCAATAGATCATTAGATATCACTCTCGACGTATCATCCAACCATGAAAAAACCATGGCACTCTCTTCCACTACCCCAAACAACACAAGGAGGATATTCCCTTTCTCTACTCAATAGTCCCTTAGGAATATTATTGACTCAATGCTCTTTAGTGTGGGAAAAAAGATCCCAATTTATTGTATGCTTTCTGAGAATTTCCTACAAGAATAATATGTATCTTAAGCACCCAAAGAGAAATAAATTCACAATGGCTTATGGATCCCTAACTTTCCCAACCTCTATGCTCACCTACACCCATCTATCGTTCACCCAAGGTTTGCAATTTCCTCTATATAGTGTTAATTTTGGTTAATTTCCAAATTACTTCATGGTTAGAAATGGAGAACACAACATGAGAAGTCTAGAGAATGATGGAATGGATGGTAAAGTGAATGGAAATGATAGAATTGAGGGGGATTATGGATAGCATCACTTCTAATGGGTGGAATGTAGAACTCTTACACTTCCCCATAATGATTTCACTAAGCCCATGCTTCCATAACTGCTTGAGAAGAATGCCCCACCAAACTCTTAGATGCATTAAAGTTACATGATGGAAAAGAGATGATATCTAAGGTTCCCCTTTGGTGGAATGATGTCCCCTCATGTATTTTTCGTGACCATCTTGGACCATGATATATTATATTACAAAATTAAAATTTACATATCTTGAGTTCATGATGGTAAACATACCCCATACTCCATAGAAGTATATTTACATCATACATACCTATCCATTCACTAGTTGGGTCTTAGACTTTATCTCCGCAATAGGAATCCATACTATCATATTTACATCATTTATACATGGGGATAGACCGGGAGGTTTCTAAACTAGAGTGGGTTGGATATGAGAACAACATATGTTCCTACTATTATTTGGTGGAGATTCAAAAGGAAATCCATGGGTTGCAAGTGTAGGGTGGGGTGTCATTTATGACCATGAAGGATAGAAGAAACTAGGTTTCTCATGGGGAGTTGGTCATGCTACTAATAATGAGAGAGCATCCCTAGAAACCTACAAGGGGATGTGTTAAGAACCAAATATCAATATAGCATAGAAAAACCTCAGAAAAAGTACTCAATGCCTTGAAAAAGAGAT
>CBVK0100730012.1:0-10841 GCA_900067695.1 Picea abies
GGAAGGAATGAGGGGATAAATTAATAAGGAAGGGAGGGACTAAGGATGTAGAGAAATGAAAACAATTTATCAAAAGAAGAATATGAATTTGGGGTATTGCACAATGGAATAAGATATAAGAGGTTGAAGACTGGGGATGGGAAAGGAGAGAAACACAATGAGTATGAAAAGAGATAACCTTGTGTACTAATACATATTATACAAATACTGCATACAAAAAGACAGGAAGAGGATTTTCAATGTAGTCCAATAATAGAAGAAACAGTAAGTCCTAGTCAGGTGGAATCCTGTGTTGAATCCATGACCCCGTGTGCGTCATCTATATGTAATACAACATTCAAATATTTATCAAAAGAACCTATAATTAGTTGAGGAATTCAAAAAACAATATCTAGAGTAGTGGAAGTAGTACGCAAGTCAGGGTCAACCATCATCAGCAAGGGGAGGTACTTCACCAAACACTATGGTAGGGTTAGACAATACCTTGAGAATGCCTGAGTTTTAGGGAGTTGGTTCAGAGTACCTAGAACAATCTCTATTTGTATGTGAGAAAATTTGGGTTGCAAAGAATGTCCAAGATGAGGCCACAAAGATTGTGTAGTTGGAAATAAAATTTATAGGCCACACATTAGTATGGTACATGAAACTGCAGATTACTGTGTCAACAAGTCAAGTGAGGACATTGGCAGAAATTCGAAAAAAATTATTCAAAGAGTTGAAGAAGCCGAAGTCTGAATCATAGTACATTACATAATTGAAGGGAATAAAAAATGTACATACTGAGTCATTTTGGGACTATGATCAAATATTTAAGGATTTTATGGGTAGATTGATATTATATATTCCTGATCAACAACACAGGGAATGGTTTATTACATGATTATTTCCACACATTCACTTCCCATTGATACAATATAATTTTACGTCACAACCTGAAGCTTTGGATATTGCAATGAAGTTGGAAGAATATGTAGTAGTAGATATTGGGGGGGTGGCTCTAGTTTATACACATTTAGCTGCCTTGACAGTCCGATTAGCAAATCTTACAAAAGGGAAGGAGAAGTGGGAAAAAGTATGGTGTGTCACATGTAGGACTGAAAACCACCATAAGGATGAATGACCATCTTTTGCACAGTATTTGGGGACTAGAGCATCAAACCCACTACTAGGAGGAGGGTACTGTGAAATATGAAAGATGTAGGGACATCATCCACCTAATTTTCCATTGTTGTAGAAATACTATAGTACAATAATGAATTTATTTTGTAACTTTTTCAATTTAGTAGGGAATGAAGAGAAGAACTTCCGCACATTCGATTTGATGAGAGATCACGGTTCATATATGTATATAATTCAGGAGGAAAATGTCGTGATAGAAGGAGGTGTTCCAAAGTAGAATAATCAAAGAGGATTTAATCCATGAAGCCAAGGAGGATTTGGTCGAGGTCGATGAAGAGTCAATTTTGGAAGAGGAGGTAGAGGACCAATATTATGCTATAATTGTAATCAAGCAAGACACTTATCTAGTGACTTCCCAAATCCTTGTACATCCTACATGCATTATAGAACATTGTATCATGCGACATAAGACTGTCCTCGATTACTTACGATGTGGAAGGAAAGAGGGAACCATAACTAGAGCCCAAATCAAGACATACAAAATATATCAGTCGAAAAACCCAATGAAGGACCTAGAATAGTAGTTGTCACATTTGGAGGAGATAGGATAGGCGCTGACGCAATGAATGGAGGAAGGAAGTTTGAGCAATGGGAGAAGAAATCACCAGGGCCTATGCCGATATTTGATCCATAGAAAGAAAAAGAGACATATCAATATATAAGAAAGGAGATACTAGGATCATATTGGATGGATTCAACATCTTTTGCACCTCCTATGGTTAACATGCTTCTGGTCTATGATCATACTATACTAGAAAGGTTGCTTGAGAAGGTAAGTATTTTAAGATAGTTTATGAAAAATTGTTTAGAATTGATGAAATATGAAGCTAGGTTGAATGTATTATGTAAAATGATTGATCATTGTGCACAAGAAAGGGAAATTTATACCACAAAAAGGGTAGAGAATTAGATACTGTGCAAAAAGTGAACCAACAGAGAGTTCATACTATGTGTGAATATTGGGGAATATGATGTGAATAATGCCATATTAGACCTGGGTTCTGATCTAAAAAGTTTACCAAAGAAAAAATGGGAAATGATGGGGAAGCCCAAGTTAATATGGTCTCTCATTTAGTTAAGATTGGAAAATTAGCACACGATAGTACCAGTTGGCCAATTGATAGGGATACCTGTGAATATAGATGGTGTGCACAATATAGAAAATTTATAAGTCATTGAGATCATGGATGATAGTCAGCCATATCCTGCACTAATGGGGGTCGGATGGGCTTTTGAAAATCATGCCATCATTAATCTGAAGAAGAGAGAAATTATATTTGAGGTAGGAGACTTGAAGGTTACCGAACCATTGGATCTGACAGAAGGCAACAGATACATAGATCCAATGAAAGGGAATGAAATTGATAACTTGTATAAAATGACTTCGTGAATGAATGACTATGTTAATCCCACTGTAGATGGTGCCTTAATTTGGAGAAGCATTAGCTCATGTGCGTCGGATTTAAAGGAAGTTATGGAACATTGGAAACAAAGGATGCATGAAGTATCCAAAAAATGGTGTGCTCACATAACTTGATCATTGTATCATATTGAAACAGAGTTGTGTGACCCACCAAAGTATGATGGTTTGACTAAAATAGACTCTTTTGTACAAGTGTTCGAGTTACAGATACCAGAAAAAAAAACATTATTGGCATTAGATGTGGTCTTGAAAGCTACTCCAGCTAGATGGCATGTTGCACAGAAAGAAGGAATAAAATACTTGTAGTAGTGTAGAATATTCATGCAAGTTAGATTTATCACTGAGGTTGATTATATTGCATAGAATTATACATGAGTAAGTGATATGACATATCATATTTCACAACATCAAAATATATGGAGTTCAATACCAAAGGAGGAATGGACACACAAGTTTATACAAACCTGGGATACGATCCCAAGTACTAGTACTTGGAACTAGAAATGCATAGATAAACAATGAATTGGGATGAACTAAATCAAAGGATTAAGGTTAAATTTACTTTTGAACATTAATCTCCATTAACAGGTGCATCTTTCTGGACCATCAAAACTAATATTTTTTTAGAAGAATGGTCGATAGAGGTAGTATCTGTGTGTAGTGCACACAGATACTCCATAATAGTTCATGAATTACTAGAATGTTACAATGTTTCTCAAGAAGATCAGTATGAGGAAGATCTAAGGAATACATAAGTACCTGAAAATGAGGGGGGAAATGTAGTAGAAGGTCCAAATCTTGAATCTGTTGCATATGCACAACCACTGAGGACACAAAAGATAAATCTTGGAACAAAAGAGAATCCCAAGTTTGCATAGATAGGAGACTATTAGAATGATGAAACTATGGAAAATATTTCATACTTACTGTGTGAGTATCAGGATCTATTTCCAACCACATTTTTAGAAATGAAAGGGATAGCTAGTGAGTTAGGAGAGATGAAGATCCCTTTGAAACCAAATGTTATACCAATAAGACAGAGACCATATAGACTAAATATGAAGTATAAAGAGAAGGTGAAGGCACAGATAGAATGATTTTTAGAAGCAAGAATAATTGAACTAGTAATAAGTCAAAATGGATAAGCCCAATGGTAGTGCAAGATAAGAAAACATGGGGAATCAAGATTT
The DNA here is from genome assembly GCA_900067695.1 of Picea abies. Lineage (NCBI taxonomy): Eukaryota > Viridiplantae > Streptophyta > Pinopsida > Pinales > Pinaceae > Picea > Picea abies. Next base: position 3,793 of record CBVK0100730012.1, read on the forward strand.
GTGTAGAATTAAGGAAGCTAAATGATGCATGTCTACATGGTCCATTTCCAACACCTTTCACATATGAAGTACTGGAGAATGTAGAAGGGAAGGAGGCCTATTATTTCACATATGGTTTCTTAGGATATCACTAGATAAGGATCACAAAGGAAGACATGCATAAAACTACCTTTGTGATAGAGTGCGGAATCTACTAGTACATAGTGATTCCTTTTGGGTTGAAGAATTCCCTTGCAATCTTCTCAACAGTAGTTGTCGTAGCCTTTAAATAATTTATTCATAAGTTCCTTGAATTTTATTTCGATGATTGGACTATGTTTAGTCTATTGAAGGATCACATAGAAGTATTAAGATTATTTTTCGATAGATGTAGGCAATTTGAGATTTCATTGAACTTGAGGAAATGTATTTTCTATGTGCCTTTTGGAATTTTGTTGGGCCATGTGGTATGTAATAAAGGATTATTGGTGGATTCTTCCAAGATTACAGTGATTTTGGACTTACATACACCTACATCAGTAAGAAAACTAAGAGAAACATTAGGTCATATAGGATATTACACGAAATTCATTAAGGGATACACGCATATTACGACACCCATGGAGAAGTTGTTGAAGAAAGAAGATAAATTCCAGTGGAATGAGGACTTCCAGAAAGGTTTGGAAACATTGAAGAACAAGTTAGTGACTACAACAGTTTTGGTTTCCCATACTGGAAGAAGGAATTTTATGCTCATGTGGATGCGTCATACATAGATTTAGGCACAATATTGTCTCATCTAGGAGAGGGAGAGTTACACCATCCAATTGCATTTTCAAGTAGGAATCTATCAACAACATAAATGAACTATACTATGATAGAACGAGAAGGCTTGCAAATGGTATATTTGTTGTAGAAGATTAGACAATATTTATTGGGTTCTCATTTGAATATGTATACAGACCATTCTGCATTAAGATACTTAGTGAAAAAGACAGTGTTGGGGGGGAGAATATGTAGATAATTGTTGTTGTTCTAAGAATGTGATTTTGATTTTATGGTGAAACCGAGGAAGTTGATTGCAGGACCAGATAAATTATTGTGCATTTTATTAGGAGAAGCTACAGGGAATCTAGATGACAGCCTACCAGATGCACAATTATTTATAGCTCATATGGAGGAAGACAACTTCATAGATATTGTGCACTTCTTAAGTACATGAATGGCTCCCTCAAACATGATAGTTGCATAAAAGAAACAACTAGTAGTTAAGGAAACATATTATCAACTAATTGCATGAAAATTATAAGAGTTAGGGGAAGATGGGATATTAAGGAGATGCATATTAGAGCATGAAAGGAAAATGATACTCTTAGAAGCACATGAAGGTATTGCAAGAGGACACTATGCAGGTAAAGCAACAACACAAAATATTTTATACGTGGGAATCTGGTAGCCCACACTTCACAAGGATGCTAAAAAATATTTCCAAGAATTTGATGTTTTTCAAAGGGTTGGAAAGCCATCCAAAAGGGATGAGATGCCCTTTAATCCATAGGTTACACTGCATACTTTTGATAAATGGGCGATAAACATTGTTGGAATGATGAATCCACCAGGTAGAATATCAGGAGCTAGGTATATAATCACTGCAACATAGTATTTGACCAGATGGGAAGAAGCAACAACAGTCACAGACTACAATGTGGAGACTGCTACGCTGTTTTTGTTTGAGAATGTAATCACAAGATTTGCATGGCCACGCATTTTACTGAGTGATCAAGGAATACACTTCTTGAATAATACAGTTGCAACATTGACTAAGGAGTTTCAAATTCACCATTATCAGAGCATGTCGTAACACCCTCAGGTCAATGGGACAATAGAAGCCTTCAATAAAATGTTAGAGAATGCGCTGAAAAAGATTTGAAATGTAGGGAGATATGATTGGGACTTAAGGATACCTACAATATTGTGGGAATATAGGACTAGAGGAAATAATAAATAATGAAATGAAAGAAACAAAAAAAGTTAATATGGTTCAAAGGAAGGACTAAGAAGAAGTGATTGTGCCACACGAAGAAGAAGCGATTGTGCCATAAGAAAATTGGAAAACTACGGAACTGAGTAATAAAGACCGTTAAGGGAATTGAAGAGTGGAAATGATGGTTAGACTACTTAATGCCAAGGCATAAAGATGACACATAGTCATAAATGGAAAAATATTCCAGAGATCATGACAGACTGGAAAATCACAGAAAAAATCCAACATAAGATTTGCTAATAAAGAAACATTAATTCAAGAATTCATTACAAACTTGATGGATTAGATAGTTAATTTAGGTGCGAAAAGGTAGAGGGATAACTCGAGAAGGGAATTTATTTTTGCAAAGGATTGAAAAACATTGGTCATTTCCATTTAGAGTTGCATGTGAGCAAGAGAGATATGAGACTCGTGTTGGAGAGACTGAGAAAAACCACAGAGAAAAAACAGTTTTCGCTAGTAACCTGATTATAGAGATGGCACCACCAAAGGAAGTAATGTTTGTACCAAATAAAACTTAAACGAGAGCTAAAACAAAATCAACAGAGGGTGAGGATATTCCAACTGCATCATCATCAGAGCCAAGGCTCCCTAGAGACTAAATTCCAGTGAGGAAGGATGATGCCAAACTAGTGACATTCAATAAGGATGTCAAGTATCCATTGGTGATGCTCGACATCTTAGATGGGGTCATCATATATGAGGATATGTTAGGGAAGGTGCAACAACTCAAATATGCATACCATGATATCATAGACATGATGAATTTCCCTAAACTTGCGCTAGATGAATACTTTGAACTGAGAATATATCCATTGACAAACTAGACTATGCTTGTGCTAAAGGTATGGGCTAAAGGGTTGGAATGACTTGGCATATTAAATCTGTTTGACATTCCACACATTGGTAGGAGCCAAGAGGTGAATGCATGTGTCAATATGTTTTTAACATGTGTGCATGGTAGTTATGTATGGATGGATAGGCCAATTTCTATAAACACAAACCTGATTACGAGAATCATAGGATTACCGTTATAGGGAAAATATCCCACCTTGATATTTGTAGAAAACAAAAAATGGCAATAATTTGTCATAGTCCATGAGGGAGAAGTTTTTCATAGTTAGAGGCATGTGCGGGTTGGATGTACCGAGCATATGTGACCCAAAAATATGAATTATGCCAAAATCATTGACATGCAAGTTGCTAAGAAAGTGCAGGAAAGACCAAGTGCCTGCAGGCATGATAGCTGCATCTAAGAAGTGTGTCAAAGGGATATTGATGAGGGTGGAACCATTATTGCTACACCAATTTCTCATCGATTGCATAGATGCACAGGACAAAGGAATGTAATTTCAATATTCTTGGTTGTTAATTATAATTGTGTTCATAACATGGGTAGAACCAGAGGATGCGTAGTTTCTAGTTCTGAGGTGTAAGTCGTGCTTGGAAACCAAGTATCATAACTTTTAGTACACAATGAAAAAAAGAATATATATAGACACCAAAATTGATTTCTTTCTATATAGCGAAAGGATTAGGAAGTGTATCAAGGATACACCTTACATTTTTCCACATCTTGTAGAGGCCTACATCGATTGGACTGTTTCGGGTAGACCGTCATCACATGTACATACAATTGAAAAAGACCCAAGAGAGGAATGGGTCCAGATAAAATACAGAATCACAAAGGAAGAAATTCAACTGATGATGAAGGATTGGGACCCACACTGGAAGGTTCATGTGAATGAAACTGAGATGGTGCACCCCAACAATGAAGAAGAAGACCAAGTCAATGATCAAGGAAATGGAAAAGGCAATGGCGCAGGGGACATGTAGGAGATAGTACCAAAAGTATGGGACAAGAGGAAAGACAAGCGTTAGGAAACAACAACAATTGCATGCAAGAAGATGAAATCCCATAAAGAACCAACTATCTACACTTTGATAGATTATGATACCGACAATATTGGCTACCAAGTGAGGGATGTTGTAGAGGAGTTATCTCATCAAGAATCATAGAAAAAAGACGAGCTGCACCAGAAGGTGCAAGATCAAATAATGACATTGCAACATCTATTAAAGGCAGTAAGGATAGCAGAAGAGATAAGATCCATTGAAGGACCAACAACATGTGTGATTAGGGAAGTAGGGGCCACTATTTCTGACTTGTCAGAGATAGCAGCAAGGCACAAAGTTTTGAATATATTGTCGGATGAAATTGAGTTCCCCACACTAGATATGAAGGAGAAATCATGATTACTAGGTCACCTGGACTTACTCGTTTCATATATTCCCATAGGAGAACAACTAGTCTTGCAGATAGGTATTGCGCAAGAACTAACGTTATGTGCATAGTCAACGTTAAGTGAGATTTAAACCTACGACCTTTTAGGATAGGAGGAAACACATGTTCTTAACCATTAGGCCCACTCAAGTTGTATGTGAACTTTTCATACAACTCAATGAGAGATTTGTGCACTTTAATTCTCTACTTGGACCACCACACCTACATCATGGTATTTAACTCAAGAGGTGTGGTTTTTTAAAATAAATTATTAAACATATATCATTGAAATTTTATTCTTTTATTTAAATTTTAATGACTAATAATGATTATGTTGTTATAATTGTGATTTTTTTTTGTTTAAAATTGTATCAATAGCCATATATTGGCAAGAATAAATGCTTTCAAACATTTTTCAATCCTATGGTATTGCATAGATGATTGAAACCTATGTATTGATACATGGTTGAATATGTTGTTATAATTGTGTTTTTTTTTTGTTTAAAATTGTATCAATAGATTTTCAATCCTATGGTATTGCATAGATGATTGAAACCTATGTATTGATACATGGTTGAAAATAAAACTAACAATGTAAATTCTACCTCCATTTTTTCAATTTGGTTAGTTGGAAATAATCAATTGATATCATAAACATTGTTGTTTTTCTTCAACCATGTGACGAAAAGTAGAAATGTTGTTGATTTTTTACAATCCTATGGTAACATACAAAGGACTAAATATTATTAACCAATTCATTGTTGAAAACTAGCATGGCCAAAAAATACTACTCACATGTTACTGAGCGGAGTTGGAATGAAAAAATGAAATCATATTGCCCTGCTAATGACTATCAAGTAAATGTCAGTAAAATCCAAATCATAAACATTGTTGTTTTTCTTCAACCATGTGAAGAAAAGTAGAAATGTTGTTGATTTTTTACAATCCGATGGTAACATACAAAGGACTAAATATTATTAACCAATTCATTGTTGAAAACTAGCATGGTGAAAAAATACTACTCACATGTTACTAAGCGAAGATGGAATGAAAACATGAAATCATATTGCCCTGCTAATGACTATCAATTAAATGTCAGTAAAATCCAACAATCAACTTGTTTATGACCACTATTAACACAAAATTGTTCTTTCCTATGAAAATAAATCACAACTATAATACATTGTAGTCATTGAAACAACACTAATATAAAGAAATTCACTGAGACAAACAAACTAATACATTGATAATACACACTAGCCACGACAGTGAAAATGCAATCCATTTAGACATGGACACTCTAATCAACACACTAAACAAATTTCATGGCCATTAACTACCTCTCCTCAGTTATTGAGTGTGAATGGTGGAAAATCAAAATCCAACCACCTTACCAATAATGAAAGGTCAATGCTCACATGTCAACCTATCTTTTTTACTACCTATGCATGCATAAAATGCCATTTCCCGAGGCAATGAAATGTCAACAAAAATGTGTTATCACCATTCAATGAAGTCACTAAAAATGGGAAAATAACAATAGGAATGACCACAAAGTAGTGGTTACATTGAAAATGCATTCCCTTTAATGGATCCACTGGAAAACAATTACATAGACCTAACTATTGTTTATAGGAATTTCCTCGAACAAGCATGGGAAACAACTACCTATGATATGTTATTGTGTATTTCCTCGAACAAGCATGGGAAACAACTACCTATGATATGTTATTGTGTATGAATGATTGAATATTGAAATATAACTTCCTTAAAAATGAATTCAAGGAAATAATTTCATGCCAACCACGTTTGCAAGATAAAACATTTGCCACTTTCCTAGGAAAAGACTGACGATGTTACTTGATTCAAATCAATTCTGAAAAAGAACAATTGGCTATGGCACAAGTACTACAGTGATCATCATTGAAAAGGATCAATGCTACAAACGATGGAGGAGACTATATTTTTGGCATAAGTGACCAATCCAATCACAATCAGTGTCCACCCTTGCATTCGATTAAATAGAAAGGAAAGCACATAAAATGTAAGGATACTCAAGATGTTAATGTAAGCGAAAAAAATACATATAAAAAAACAAAAATCTCACGAGACCTCTTCCTTTGTGTTAAAAAGACAAAAAAAAGGAGCATAAATGAGATTGGGGGAAGATGAAGATTTGTGGATGCTTAACATTTCAGCTATCCCCGAGCTGATCCTGCCTCCTATATCCTAGTTTCTTAGGGGAAGAAGGAATTCTTTGGCTAAGAATCAAGATGAATGCTTTCTGAATGTTTTTGAGGGGCATAAAGATGAGCCTAAGAGCTTGTAACTTGTCCATTGACCCATAATAAAGAGAATGGCCAAATCCAATTGAATGTTGGTTTTCCCATTTGGGTTTCGAGGATAAATATTATCTCTATTTGCATTGATATTCTTATGTGGCTTAATATGTTATTATGTTAACTCATTTTGTGGTTGATTGAGTTATTGGTTTCATTTTAATCATTTCTCTATAGATTTTTAATCTCTATTGAGTATTTAATTAGCTAAGTGCTTAGTTCTTATATTGCATGGGAGTTTATCTTCATGTTACAGTGGTTTAATGGTGGATACAAATCCTAAAAACTCTCCATTCTCCACCATTGGGTGATTTCAGAGATGGGAAATCAATGGTTCCCATTCCAAAGTTGTTTCTATTAGTTTGGGAGTTTCTAAATTGGTATATAGAGTTGTTGGGGGATT
>CBVK0100730016.1:0-40890 GCA_900067695.1 Picea abies
ATCATAAGGTATGTTCATGATTCTTACCTCCTAGTTCATTCAACAGTTGAAATCTAGGGAAAGAGTATTATTCTATCTTGCTTTATTCTAGATCCAGGTGGATCTAGGGAGATCAGTTTGTGTCTACACTTATGGATTTATCCAATAACAAAATTGGTGACTGCACTAGGGAACATTCCTTTTTTCTTTATGGCCTTTTGTGTTTTTCTGTGGCCATTTTCTCTAGTTTCATTTTTCTGTTGTCTTGTCAGTCTCTGAGTCTTCAGGATATCCTGATAGACCTTCTGGGTCAAGAAGCCCTTGTCAATTTTTCTTTAGTTTTCAAAATTTTTGTTATGTTCAGGAGTTCTCGCACTATGTTTAACTGCATCCTGCAAGAATCGATCAAGCTCTCACCCTGCTCATAGGGTTCAGTGCGAGTACCTCGCACCTTGCTAAAAGGTTGCCTGTGAGAATCATAGATTCTCGCACTGTGTAACACTGCTTGCCTAAGAGCAAGATTTTTGAAAATTTTGAAATTGAGTTTTGGTTTTCCTAACTGCTCAGATCAGTTGAATTACCTCTTTTGGGTTTGTTGGATCATTGATTGATATATTTCTTGCTTTAGTTTGCATGCTTGAACAGTTTTAGGGTTTCAAGGTTCTTCTTGTCCTTTGTAGCTTGACTTTCGTTTCTTGACTCTTATTGGAAAATTCATTCTCTCTGACCTCAAGAGCTGAGTGTGTCTGATTGGTTGAGAACCAGTGATTGGTTGAGAGTTAAGTGCTTGGTGTTTCTCATTTGCTTGTTGGTTTGAAAGAACATTTCTGTTTGCATTGAGAAGACTAATTGGTTTGCTCTTTGTTTTTTCTTTCATTGAAAGAGTTGATTGGGTTGTTATTGCTTGATTCTTTATGATTTGATTTTATGATTTCTCAGTGATATAGTGAGAATTATTTTTGGAAAGTGAACAACAAGCTTTTCTTTCAAAAACTTTGTTTTTGTATTTCAGAAAACATTAAAAATCAAATTATTGAGTTCATTGAACTATTTGAAAAAGACACATAGAGCATTGTCCTTTGATAAATGATTATTTGCATTGGAATTTAAAAGGAAATTGTGCATCGCATTGTAGTACAGGGTTGATTTGGAAAAATTTCTCTCTCTCCCATAAATAGGATTCATGGAATGAAAAGTGTTATATTTCATTATCATCCTTGCATTATTTGGGTCAGAGTCATACAACATGATTTTCACTTCCATTACCTTTGAGTAAACAACATCTTTTAAAACAATTGTGTAATCTTAAAATTTATCTAGTAACTCTTTTCTAGGGCTCTTTTACACTAACATTTAGCTAGGCTAGTGCTTTGGAGTAGGAAGAGAGACAAACTCTCCAAAAGCTCAAAACACACAATAGCATCTTGAGTTAGGGAGTGTTAAATTCCATTTGCAACATATTGTCCTGGGAAGCCCTTCTAACACAAGGGTCAAGCACTAGGTCCCATTGGTGTTGGCAGAGTTACTAACCCTGCTTTGTTGACATCAGTGTAGAGATTGCACGTATTACGGGGATCACTCAGAGGTATACCCACAATGATGAGTGGAAGCCTTTTGAGTTGATTTCGGGCTAGATACCTTGCCCTTTTGTGTGGATCAAACTGACGACTATTCCCCCAGGCTTTACTGTTGTTGGTGGTGACCTTAGTGGCCTATCTCTCTAGGTTCGTACCCAAGGTGACTGTGGAGGGGAAAGTCTTCACGGTACCTGGAATTGACATTGATCAAACTCACTCGGGCTCCTTGGAGGGTATACCCACGATTATGTGTGGGAGCTTGCACCAGGGTGTAAGTCCGTTAAGCAGGTTGTTAGCGTAACTTTTCCACCCTAGCCCCGCCCCTTCTCTTCTCATTGTTGCGACGTTGGATTTCATCACCAACTAGTGGCCTCGAAATTAGAAGATTTTGTTTGCTTGGTGATTGCTTCCTAGATTTTGTTTATTAGTGCATGTTGTTTGTTTCTCGAAGTTGACCATAGGAATTTCTTCGCGGAGCTTGTCACTCATTTACAATTGCTCCCCCATGATGTTCACGTAGAATGCAAGGTTTATATCTAGAGAATTTGGACGGTTCTCAACCCTTGCCTATAAGTACACTTGAGGGCTCTCCTCATCAGAGTGAAGTCCCAGTTGTCACTCCACCACACGTGGAAATAAGTGACGTCCTAGTTGTCACCACACCACAAGTCGAATCAACTGATTCTCTAGAACCTTTTTGAATTACCAATACTATAAAAGACTGTCGCATTCGTTGTGGTGAATGACCTTTTGTGAAATTAAATTCCTCTGAAGAATCCATTGTTACATCTTCTGAATCGACCGTTGGGCCTTCTTCCGGTGTAGCAGGCCAAGATCCTTTTTGGTCAGGTGATTTTCGATGTGTCCTTTTTGGTACTGAGTCACCTACAGTCTACGAAATCAACCCTCCGATGTTTTCTGAGACAGAAACTACACCAGTGAATACCACTTATCAATTTGTTCTCCCTCCCGAGATGGATCATCTTGCGAATACAACGAGTGTCCAAACCAGAATTACTGCAGCTACTCTTGCTCCTATCAATACCCAACGAATGCCTTATGTCAACTCGACATTACCACTAGGTTACCATGTGTTGAATTCTTTGTTGAATGCTTCCAATCCAACACCTCGGCAAACCCCAGCCGGTTCTCCAAGTGGTCCTCCTTTTCCTGGGAATCCTATTCCCAGTTTTATCCCGACACTCCCATCATTTCCTTCTGGCAATCCTAATCCTAGTGGCACTATCCCGACTGTTGCACCAAACTTATAGATTCATGTTGGTGGATAGGGTGGTACGGTTCCTTTTCCTTTTCCCAGACACAACACAGTTACTACGCAACCTACGGTTGGCACACAACTTTTGGGTGGAACTATACCTACGATAGGAGGACCAACCTCACCTTTTGGGCAAAATATACCTCCTGAATTGGCCCAGTATTGGAATCAACTTCTACAAAACTTTCCTCAAAATGCTGGCAGGTAGCAACCCACCCCTACTATCAACCAACCTTATCCAGTTATACCTAATCCTATTTGGGGTCAGGGTCAAAATACTCAACCTCAGGTCCCTACTCAAACTCAAGGTTACAATCCTTGGGGCTACTATCCTATATGGCCACCACCGAATCAGCCAGGGTCTTCCCTCTATGGGCAGACTGCTTACGACCCTACTAGTTTGTCGACAGGGCTTCCACCCTAAAGTCATTAGTACCCGCAAGTGAACCGACAGTTGCCTTTTCTTTATACCTTGGATTTGCCAGATTTGTCTAGGATCCTGAATGATCCTATTCGTCACTCTCCCCAATGGCCTGCTATTCCCGCCAAGCTTCCATCAGACATTCCTAAATTCGATGGTAAGGCAGGAGAGGATCCAAATAATCATGTTATGACTTTTCACTTATGGTGTTCGTCCAACTCATTGATGGATGACTCCATTCATCTACGTCTTTTTCAACGAACCCTTACAGGTTCTGCTGCGAAGTGGTATATTGAATTGCCACGAAGTTTCTTTTCTGATTTCAACACCCTGGCTATGGATTTCCTTACACATTACCAGTTACTGATCCATTATGATAATGGAACTAAGATATTGACTTCCTTAAAACAAACTAAAGGCACTCATATATCGGATCATATCCATGAGTGGCGAAGGAGATGATGTCTTATTAAACTTGAACTCCCGGATCAGTTATTGGCAGAATGGTTTACGAAATCCTTCATGAACAAAATTGGTAAAGACATTGCCATGGGTGGTGTTGTTACAGAGGATCAGGATATCAGTCATGCTCAATATCTTGATCTCGTTTATTCGCAAATGGGAACACTTTATGATTTTCTACCTAAATTACCTCGTCCTGGTACTTCCAGCACTTCAACTGTTCCAGCTGCCTCGCATGTAGCTGATGGTGTGATTGGTACTACTCATACCCATTCACATTCTGTTTCAAGTACAAACCCTAAGTCTACATCTTCTAATGTTCAAAATGCTCCATCTCCTACCGCTTCCACCGGTAAAAATTTTGAGGTGAACGCTCTTCAATCTACACCGATCGGTAAAAATAAATCAAAGAAAGGGAGAGGCAAGAATAATGAGAGTAAAAATAATAATCAAACTGAGAAAACTAAAACCCCTCCTGTTGAAGATCGAGATAAGCACAAACCACGCTACCCTTGTCTTATCTGTGGTGACGATCACTACACGAAGGATTGTCCTCGACGTGCCGAGGTTACTAAGTTCCTTCAAGGAATGCCAAAACCCTCTACGCTGACAGTCTTGTCACAACCCTTCCCATCTCAACAACAGGCTCAGTTGGGGATTCATGACCAACCATCTACTTCTATGAAATCATATGTTTTGATGTGTACCGGTGATTCTAAGAAAAATAACGTTACACTCACGACTAGAGCTAAAGACTATACTCCATCTAAGGAGAAGGTTGACGATTTACCTCCTACTTTGGTCCAGCCCTCTCCACCGACTCCACCTACGAACGATCCTCTTCATCTCAAAAGACTGAGCCTTGATACAGTTCTGCGACCACCCCTGAAAGGTGTCGTTAAGAAATCGGCCTTCAATCCGCATGCTCGTGCAGCCCAGAACTATAGCATTGTCGAAGATCTGGCCCAAGCACCTTCAACGATCTCTTCCCTTGAAGTCCTTCAGTCTTGTCCTGCACAACGGAGGGCTCTGTTGAAAGCTATAGGTGGAATTGATCCAACAGATATGAATTTAATAGTCTTTGACTTGGAAGATCATATTCCAAGGTTACCCCCTCATCTTGTGTTTCAGATACAAGTTGTTGTTGCTGACAAGAATATTTGTCGAACTGTTATTGATGAGGGTGCCTCTATGTGTGTAATGTCTTTTGCTTGTTGGAAAGCCATTGGCTCTCCTCCTTTAAATGAATCACAAAATACTTTGAAAGCCTTCAATGGCTCTGGTTTTAAGCCTTACAATGTTCTTCCATCGTTTCCTGTTACTCTAGAAGGTAAGACCGTCCAAGTTGAAGTGGAAGTTTTCGATGCTCCCCTGGATTATAATCTTCTACTTGGTGGTAGATGGATAGATTCTATGCACACCGTTGTGTAAACACTTTTCCGTGTCATGCGATTTCCTCATCAGGGAAAGGTTGTTATGGTTGATCAACTTGCCTTCTTTAATTCTGATACTCGTACTGGAAACATGCCATTTATAGCTAAAACCCCACCAGGTTACGAGAATGTCGGTGTAGGCCTCTTAAAAGACTCTTTGTTAATGGGTACTTTCCCCATTCCACCACCACCCGATGTTCCACACCCGTCAGTTTCTTCTATTAACATGATCTCCACCGTACCTCATGAACTTCCTGTGTCTTTTGACCCGTGGATAGTCCCTGATCTTGGAGATCATGCTCGTTTCGGCAACGTCATGCCGTTAAGTCCAGTTGAGTCTGCTTATCACTCTATTCAATCGGCAACACCTTCTACTATTTCTCTTGATGAGTTGTGTCCTTATCCTTTCCGTGTCATCTTCCCACTAACGAGATGAGCATGTCCGTCATGGAGGACACCCCTTGGGATGATGGGCATCATCGTTCTATACTATTTCTAGAACAACACACTCTGGAGAACTACCAACGGATTTCGACTCCGTCGACCGTTGTTGTCATATCGACCGTTCCCAGATCTACACATGATGTGTTTGCTGAAGGGAACCTCAGTAATATTTCTCCAACGATACCCATTTATATATTAGTTAAACCTGGGATAGTTGAAAATGTTCACATTGGAGCTTCATGTTCTCTAGATGAAATTGTCACCTATACATCTTTGTTTAAAGAATTTCGTGACATATTTGCCTGGAGCTATGAAGAAATTCCAGGTATCAACCTTGCAATTGTTGTGCATGAGATAAAGACATAGCCCAGAGCTAAACCAGTCCGACAACACCTTCATCCGGTCCATCCACGTAAAGTGGAAGCTATCAAACTCGAAGTTGAAAAACTTCTCAAAGTCGGTTTTATTTATCCCGTGGCTCTGACAGAATGGGTTTCCAACCCTGTACCGATTGATAAGAAAGGTGGTAGTATACGTGTTTGTGTTGATTATCGAGATATTAACAAAGCCTGTTCAAAAGACAACTTTCCAACCCCTTTCGTTGACAAGATCGTCGATGACTATGCTGACAGTGAAATCTTTTCTCTCATGGATGGTTTCTCTGGCTATAATCAAATTAACATCGCTCCTGAGGACCAACATAAAATTGCTTTTATTTTTCCTTGGGGTACTTTCGCCTATAGGAAACTTCCCTTCGGTCTTAATAACGTGGCCGCAACGTTTCAACATGATATTTCTTATGCGTTTCATGATATAAAGCATATCGTTCAACCTTATTTGGACGATTTACCAGCTCATTCTTTACGCCGAGTCAATCACCCCACTCATCTCTGAGCAATTTTTGTTTGTTGTCAGTTCTATTGCATTCGTTTAAATCCTCACAAATGCGTCCTTTGTGTAGAGTCTGGCCATCTTCCAGGTTTCATTGTTTCATGTCAAGGGATCCAGGTAGATCCTCTTAAGGTTGAGGCGACTCTTAATCTCCCTCATCCTTCTTCACTGCGCCAGTTGCAAAGTTTGCAGGGGAAAGCAAAATTTCTTCGTTGTTTCATCCCTAATTACACCGAGATTACTCATGGTTTTACACGACTACTAAAGAAATGTTTAGAGTTTGTCTGGGATACCATGGCCAACAATGCTTTTGAGGCTTTGAAGTTGTCCCTCACGAGAGCTCCACTTCTCTTTCCTCCTGATTATAGTCATGATTACTTTCTTTATCTTGCTGCCTCCGAGTATACTATTGGTATGGTTCTTGTTCAAGAGGATGATGCACATGATGAACATGTTATTTATTACTTGAGTCGAAGTCTCACATCAACTGAAATCAAGTATCAACATGTTGAAAAACTAGCTTTGGCTGCCGTTCAAGCCATTCAATGCTTTCGGCATTATATTCTCTCAAGGAAAACTACAGTGATTTCACATTGCAACCCTATGAAACATATTTTGACACGTCAATTGCTAGGGAGCAAGTACTCCAAGTGGATTGTCATACGCCAGGAGTTTGACTTGGAATTCGATCGTGCCACGTATAAGAAATCGTTAGTTTTTGCTGAGTTAATATGTGATTTTCCTCACTCTGACATGGAAAATGTAGCAGTAGATTCATTACCTAATGAATCACTTTTCCTTATCAGCACTGACGATATTTGGTATGGAGATATCATTATATATCTCCAAACCCAGACTTTCCAGCCTGCTTTGTCTAGTACTGAATGATGTCGTGTTCGTTATCAATCCTGTCAGTACATTATCCTTGGAGATACTCTTTACCATCGAGGAATTGACTCTATTTTTGACGTTGTTTGACTTTTGACGAAGCCGAGAAAGCTCTGAATGACTGCCATTCTGGAGCATGTGGTGGTCATATGTCTAGGTATGCTACTGCCCAGAATATCTTACGTGCGGGATATTTTTGGCCTTCCTTGTTCAATGACCGCATTACTGTTGTTCAGAAGTGTCATGCCTGCCAGACCTACAATCAAAAAATTCAGACGCATCCTGCTCCTCTTCATCCTGTGGTCTCAGTTGGTCCTTTTGAAAAATGGGGCATTGATTTCATGACATGTCACCCTCACTCGGCCGGGGGGGCATGGTTACATCATTGTAGTTGTTGATTACTTTACAAAATGGGTCGAGGCACTGTCAACATTTGATAATACTGGAAAGACTGCAACGTTGTTTCTTTTTAACCATGTCATAGCTCATTTTGGTGTTCCCCAAGCTATCGTTACTAATCATGGTAGTCATTTTAGGAATTTTATGATGTTTGAACTTATGAAAAAGTTGGGTCTTCGTCATGATAACTCAACACCCTATTATCCGCAAGCTAATGTCCAGGTCGAAGCAATCAACAAAGTTCTTATAACTATGCTTCGACGGATGATAGGAATTCATAAAGCCAGCTGGCACACGATGTTGTTTTTGGCATTGTGGGCATATCGAACATCTGTCAAATCCACTACAGGATTTACGCCCTTTCGATTAGTCTATGGTGTGGAAGCCATTCTTTCGATAGAATGTGAGATACCTTCTTTGAAGCTAGTTGTTGAACTCTTACCCAATACTTCTGCTGAAGAAGAACGTCTGTTGTATCTGATGCGATTAGATGAGACTCTATGTGACGCTACTCTAGTAATAGAAGCCCAAAAGAAACGTGTCAAGGAATAGTATGACAAGCATGTCAAGCCTCGCGTTTTCTCTAAAGGTGATCTTGTTCTTCTGTATGAACAAGATAAAGATGTCTTAGGAGCTAGGAAATTCGAACCAATGTGGCGTGGTCTTTACATTGTTCGTCGAGTTTTGGAAAACATAGCGTATGAGCTGGTTGATTACGATGGTATACCTTTGAGTGAACGCAGGAATGGGTTGTACTTGAAGAAGTACTATGAATATTTTATTTGTGCACAAGTACTTGTATTTTATGTATCATACTTTGTGTGTGTTACTTTAGTTTTCTTTTGACGTTATCTGGTCTCTGCCCTTACGTGACGTTGTGTTTGACTGCCAGATATCGGATTCTTTACTACCTTATATTGGCTTCATTGATGGTACTAGCCATAGTACTCAGAACCTAGCTTCCGCTGCATGGGCAATCTATGCCCCAACAAATGAACTTATATCTTTATGAGGTGTATGTCTTGGTCATGCAACCAACAACATCACAGAGTATATCGTCATTATTGAATTATTGGTAGATGTTATCTCACTCAGAATTCGTCATTTGGTTGTGCGACTAGACTCGCAGCTTGTAGTACTGCAACTAAGTAATATCTACTCTATTCGAAGTCCTACTCTGTTAAGGGTATATTTGCGGATTCGCCTCTTGGAATGGTATTTTGATCACATTGAATATCAACATATTCCTAGATGTCTTAATACATTAAAAGATGCATTAGCTAATTATGTATTGGACAGACATTTGAATCATTTATAAATCAAACACATTAAAATTCACACAATGTAAAGTAAACCGGTAGAAACCATCTGTATATATAACGATCAAAAGAGTTTGTTTTTACAAAAAAGTTTGTCCGAAGACCAAAATATCAAAATTGAAGGTTATAGCTTCTACATAGTGATGACATGGATGACGTTCACGGTAACACACAACTGCCCTAGAAACCCTGCAGAGCAGTCGACCCATAGCTACTGATACCCCTACAGTGTGATGTTGATCGTGTCGTGGAACCTCTTCCAGAGTCATATCTGGAATGTCTGTTGTAAGACCCTCTAAATTCTGTTCCACCACCTGGTAATCTTCGGCATAGTGTGGTACTACTGCTGCTGCTTCTCCTCGTCACTAGATAGGAGAAGTGCCAGGAGATCTATACGATCCAACATCTATGTTATCAACAAACATTTGGTGTTATTCTTCGGATAAATATATAAAACAAAAACATTTAAATATGATATAAAAAATTCAAAAACATTTAAGAAAAAAAGAGAAATTTGTGTACTTCTTACCGAGGTCTCCCCACTGAGCATCCTCAGGCAGTGCTAGATCCAGATATCCTTAGAAATCCAACCCGGCATAGGCGTATTCATCGACCATCAGCATCTGGTTTTGCAACCAGTCAAAGAAAATATCATCATATTTGACGATTGGTCCTACCACATGCCGGGCCATGAGCCGACACCATCGCAACATCCTCGGATCCCTAGGACCCGGAAAGTCCCACTCAACCTGTAGTTTGAATACAGGGACTCTCTCGAGGAAGAAAGACACTAACAAAGATCCATATCCAAATTGTTTTAGTTGACCCCGCCTACACTTGGTTAGTTGTCTTTTGATACTGTGCAGTACTGCATCAGCCCAGTTAAATACTCGGGGCTTAGTACACTCGATGGCATACCGGAAGTAGATCTGTAATGTCATATGGGGAGCAGAACTCCCAACCATCCGAGAAATCATGAAGAGAATAGTGCGGAGAGTCAAGTCTGTTACTCCCCAGATCGCCACTTTCCTTTTCTTTCTTTCGGCCTCAGGTACACAGTATTGATTGCAATATTCACTCATTTTTAACCCACCACCTTTGTTGCCGGTCAGACTAACATAAGACCCATGCCTGGATAATCCGGTCAAGAAATATATGTCCTCTATGTCAATGGCTAATGTGTGAGCTCCTACATTGAAAACTTGCTGGTCTAGATCCCACATACAGACTAGATACTCTAGTAATCTGACTTGGGCTCTCATGCCTGGGATACGGAAGTATTTTAAGAGCCCAAAATCTCTCAATGAAGCTATGGTGGGAGGATGATTCTCGACATTTTCATTATCCTCCTCATGTTCTCGTTCCTGCCACTCAAGCACCATGATTGTTGGTCAAATACATGGACAAGGAACATAAAGGGCAGATTAATGATTTTGTTCATGATCTAGATCTTTTTCAGTGGCTAAATATTTAAAAAAATTTTGAAGTTTGTGGTTCTCGCAGGTGGCCCATTTGCATAGTGCGAACACCTCACAGGTGGCTCAAATCTTGCCTACGAGAATGCATCATTCTCGCAGGCCCCATATGGGTAGCCTGCGAGAATTCCTACGTGCATGTAGGGTTCAAAAACCACTTGAAAATGCAAAAACTAATCAATGAAATCAGAAATTTAAACCATGAAAAGATCAAGAAGGAAGAGCTTACCATAATGCTGCAGACGACTCGTCAAATGATCTCTTGTAGCTCTCGAAAATCAACGCCAAAGTTGGAGGGTAAAATGGGGGTTTTTGGAACTCAATAGTGAAAATGTGAAATGATATGGTAAAAATGGTTATTTACTCATTTAATTTACTTTTTACTATGTCATTTTTGAGTTTTTATGTTTATGTATTGTTTAAACCTAATTACTAATATAAAAATGAGTGTAATGACTTGCAGGTGTGAAATATTGATGATTACAAACAAGGATATGGACATATTTTTCTCCATTATGGTGTGATTTTAATTGTTTTTTATGGTTTTTGCATAAAACCCCGAGCATCTTTTTGTCCGTTCTTGCGCTCGTAAAAAACATAAGAACGTGGTCGAGCATAGTTTTATCACTTTTTCGGGTTCACTAGGTTATATGAAAAAGGAACCCCCCTGGAGTTTTCTTTAAGCTCTTTTCAGACTCTCTAAATATGAAAAGATCGCCGAGCGACCTTGCTATTTTCACGCTTGATAAAGTATTTGAAGTATGCATCTAGTGAGCAATAATTTCTCTCTTTTTCAGTCTCATCCAGACTATTTTACGAAAAAAGAACTGAGAGAGTTCTCTTTTAAGTGTTTTTCCAAACTCTATAATCTTGAAAAACCTTCGAGTTTACTATCTCTGGACTCGTTAAACAAACATATGGACAGACCCGTGATGGGACCAAACCACTCCTTCTTAGGGTTCATTAAAAATACTCTGACGGACTCATCCGAAGGATGAGCTTATATCAACAAGCATATGTGATCCTCTTCAAGATTGCATAAAAATAAAGAGGTACTTGCCAGAAATGGTGGGGGAAAATTTGGGAAAGGGATATATTTCATCTTTGTATTGATTGGCAGTACGTTTCGCTCTTGAACATGACACCCCCTATTCATCATTTGAAGCTGGTTTGGGAAATCCATCTGTCTCTCTTTCGATTGATTACAAGGTCTTTCCATGTGTCGTCTTTGAGTCAATGCTGCCAAATCATTGGTTGTGTCATTCATATGTTCAAGAGAAGTCCATCTGAAACCTATATTGATTCGGCTATCTGCAGTTATCCATTCTCTCCGTGTCAGCCTTCCCTGTGTCCAGTCCAATTTGCAAAATACTATGTTTCTCCTTCAAACTCTGTTACTCATTTCATGTCATTGATGGAGGATACATCAAGGCCCTTCTGTGACAAGTTTTGATCTGTCGAGTTCAACTAATTTTCTGGAATCAAGACTTAGAAATTGTTTAGTACCTTGGAGCTTGCATGACTCAATGGCAAGTTTCCTCGCTTTCAACAGTGGGTTTACCTCATTGACCCCTGATCGAAAGATTCTGTCAGATGTTTGACATCAAATCATTTATTCACAGTCGATGGATTGTACTATAGTACCTTGGGAGTCATTGACATCAATGGTGATTTCCCTCGCACTTGTTAACGGTTACATCAATGATCGGTAATCAAGTGGTTTATGCCATGTTTGACTTCAACACCTGTAATCACATGGTTAGATTCGTACTTTGGGCGATGAGATTGAAGATCCTGGATATTATCTTTGTGATCTAGGTTGCGATGGAGTATGTATAATTTTCTACACATAGATACACTGTGTATGTTTTGTGGCTATGTCGTCTTGATTTAAAATTTATCGCATAGATCCACAGTGTATTCAGGTGGCTATGCTATATTATGATGGCATGGATCCACAGTGTATGATTGGTGGCCATGACCTTTGTTTATGATATCATCAGTCTATGATCTAAGTATGGGAATGCCTACCTCAGAATTGGTATATATGATATTCTGCAAATGCTTGAATGTTTGCAGGTTTCCGATTAGATGTGCTCTTAGTTCTCGACACACACATGCAGCTTACAAAGACTATCCACTATCACTGGTTCGAATCTCAGACTTTGGGGGGCATTTTTTTATCCATAATTTTGGTCGTCATGATGATGTAATGATGATGGTGAACTCAGGCTCTTAATTAGAACTTTATCCTGAGAAAAGTTACCTTTATCTCTTTCTAGAAATCACAGTTTTGAGGAAGGTTCGCAGGCTGTCGATACATTTGCCTGCGAGAATGCATGATTCTCGCAGGTTGCCTTAAGCCAGGGTGCAAGAAGTTTGCACTGTGCCTAACTGTTAGGGTGCTAACTATTTTTAAAGAAGGGAAGAAGATGAATTCTCGAACCTTCTAGAAGGGAATCTTCTAGAAAAATGAGATGGCATTCGAATGGTTATCTAAGTACTGGCTTTCTTGATATTTTGGGATCATTCCTATCCAAGTAACTAATCTATTCTCTCTTATATATTGAGGGGATTCTCATGGAAAAGGTTAGAAGCAAACTAGCAAGAGATTTATTGGAGAATTAGTGTAAGATTGTGTGAAGGACTGATACTACAACAGCTAAGGAACTCCAACAAGGTTATCAAAAGTGGTTGATCTTCTTCATGAAAGTGAGCAAGTGTGTGTGTCAGAGCTAAGGGCCATCGAAAGGAGGTTTGCAACATCAAGGATCAGGTTGTAATATTTTCTTTCCATCAATATAATACAGTAATATGTCCCTTTCCCATAAAGCTAATGTCACTTTATTATATAACTCCTTGATCATATACATAGATTAATTGTTGAATATATTGAGTTGTCTTCACTTTGATTGGTTTGTATTGTTGTGGTCTTGACAACACAAGAGCATTGGAGCGGAGCTTGGAACAACAAAGACCCAAGGAAGAAATCATAAGGTATGTTCATGATTCTTACCTCCTAGTTCATTCAACAGTTGAAATCTAGGGAAAGAATATTATTCTGTCTTGCTTTGTTCTAGATCCAGGTGGATCTAGGGACATCTGTTTGTGTCCGCACTTACGAATTTATCCAATAACAGAAATGCATAGATAAACAATGAATTGGGATGAACTAAATCAAAGACTTAAGGTAAAATTTACTTTTGAACATGAATCTTCATTAATAGATGCAACTTTCCAGACCATGAAAACTAATATTTTTTCAGAAGAAGGGTCAATAGAGGTAGTATCTGTGTGTAGTGCACATAGATATTCCATGATAGTTCATGAATTAATGGAATGTTACAATGTTTCTCAAGAATATTAGTATGAGGAAGATCCAAGGAATACACAAGTACCTGAAAATGAGGGGGAAAATGTACTAGAAGTTCCAAAGCCTAAATCTATTGTGTATGCACAACCACTGAGGACAGAAAAGATAAATATTGGAACAAAACAGAATCCCAAGTTTGCATAGATAGGAGACTACTTCACATATATTGGGTTCTCCTTTGAATATGTATACAAACTATTCTACATTAAGCTACTTAGTGAAAAATCCAGTGTTGGGGGGGAGATTATGCAGATGATTGTTGTTGTTCTAGGAATGTGATTTTGAGGTTGTGGTGAAACTGAGGAAGTTGAATGTAGGACCATATAAAATATCATGCATTTTATTAGGATAAGCTACAGGGAATCTAGATGACAACCTACCAGATGCACAATTATTTATAATTCATATGGAGGAAGACTACTTCACAGATATTGTGTAATTCTTAAGTACAAGAATGGCTCCATCAAACATGATAGTTGCATAAAATAAACAACTAGTAGTTAAGGAAACATATTATCAACTAATTGCATGAAAATTATAAGAGTTAGGGGAAGATGGGATATTAAGGAGATGTATATTAGAGAATGAAAGGAAAATGATACTCTTAGAAGTGCATGAAGGTATTGCAAGAGGACACTATGGAAGTAAAGGAACAATGCAAAATATTTTATACGTGGGACTCTCATAGCCCACACTTCACAAGGATGCTAAAAAATATTTCCAAGAATGTGATGTTTTTCGAAGGGTTGGAAAGCCATCCAGAATTGATGATATGCCCTTTCATCCATAGTTTACACTACATACTTTTGATAAATGGGCGATAAACATTGTTGGAATGATGAATCCACCAGGTAGAATATCAGGAGCTAGGTATATAATTACTGAAACATAGTATTTGACTAGATGGGAAGAAGCAACAATAGTCATATATTGGAGTGTGGAGACTGCTACATTTTTTTTTTAGAATGTAATCAAAAAATTTGGATGGCCACGCATTTTACTAAGTAATCAAGGAACACACTTCTTGAATAAGACAATTGCAACATTGACTAAGGAGTTTCAAATTCACCTTTATAAGAGCATGTCGTATCATCCTCAGGTCAATGGGACAAAAGATGCCTTCAATAACATTTTAGAGAATGTGCTGAAAAATATTTGCAATGTAGGGAGAGATGATTGGGAATTAAGGATCCTTGTAATATTGTGGGCATATAGGGCTAGAGGAAAGAAGCAATAATGAAAGGAAAGAATAAAAAAAAGTTAAGATGGTTCAGAGGAAGGACTAAAAATGAGAAGTTCATAAATAAAAAGAAAGGCATAGAAGAAACATTGCACAAAGGAAGCCAAATCCACGAAGAAGAAGCGATTGTGCCACAAGAAAATTGGAAAACTACGCAACTGAGTAATAAAGATTGTTAAGGGAATTAAAGGGTGGAAATGATGGTTAAAACTACTTGATGACAAGGCATAAATATGACACATAGTCATAAATGGAAAAATATTGCAGATATCGTGACAGACTGGAAAACCAAAGAAAAAATCCAATGGAAGATTTGGTAATAAAGCAACATTAAATCAAGAATTCATTACAAAAATGATGTATTATATAGTTAATTTAAGCGCGAAGGTAGACAGATAACTAGAGAAGGGGAATTTTTTTTGCAAAGGACTGAAAAACATTGGTCATTTCCATTTGGAGTTGCACGCGAGTAAGAAAGATACGAGATTCGTGTTGCAGAGCCTGAGAAAAACCACTAAGCCAAATTAGTTGTCACTAGTAACTTGATTACAGATATGGCACCACCAAAGGAAACAACGTTTGTACCAAATAAAAATTGAGCAATAAATGAAACAACATCAATAGAGGTTGAGGATATTCCAACCACATCATCATCGGAGCTAACGTTCCCTAGGGACTAAATTCTAGTGAGGAAGGATGATGCCAAACCAGTGACATTGAATAAGGATGTCAAGTATCCATTGGTGATGCTTGACATCCTATATGGGGTCATCATCTATGAGGATATGTTAGGGAAGTTTCAAAAACTCAAATATGCATACCATACTATCATAGACATGGCGAATTTCCCTAAACTTGTGCCAGACGAGTACTTGGAACTGAGAATATATCCATTGATGAACTAGACTATGCTTGTGCTAAAGGTATGGGCCAAAGGGTTGGAATGAGTTGGCATACTAAATCTGTTTGACATTCCACACATTGGCAAGATCCAAAAGGTGAATGCATGTGTCAATATGTTGTTAACATGTGTGCATGGAAGTTACTTATGGTTGGATAGGCCAAATTCTATAGGCACAAACCTGATTATGAGAATCATAGGATTATCGTCATAGGGTGAAGATCCCACCTTGTTATTTGTAGAAAAAAAATAATGACAATAATTTGTCATAGTCCATGAGGGAGAATTTTCTCACAATTAGAGGCATGTGCAGGTTGGATGTGCCGAGCATATGTGACCCAAAAATATGAATTGCGACACAAGCATTGACATGCAAGTTGCTGAGAAAGTGTAGGAAATACCAAGTGCCTGCAAGCATGATAGTTGTAGCTAAGAAGTGTGTCAAAGGGTTATCAATGAGGTGGGCAACATTCTTGCTAAACCAATTCCTCATACATTGCACATATGCATAGGACAAAGGCATGTAATTTCAATATTCTTGGTTGTTAATTGTGATTGCGTTCACATCATGTGTAGAACTAGAGGATGTGTAGTTTCTAGTTCTGAGGGGTAAGCTTTTCTCTGCAACCAAGTATCAGAACTTTTGGTACACAACAAGAAAGAGAATATAGATAGACACCAACATTGATTTATTTCTATATAGCGAAAGGATTAAGAAGTGTATCAACGATACATCTTACATTTTTTCACATCTTGTAGAGGCCTACACCAATTGCACTGTTTCGAGCAGACCGTCATCACATGTACATACAAGTGAAAAAAGACCCGAGAGAGGAATGGATCCAGATAAAATACAGAATCATAGAGGAATAAATTCAACTGATGATGAAGGATTGGGACCCATACTGGAAGGTTCATGTGAATGAAACTGAGATGGCGCACCCTAATAATGAAGAAGAATACCAAGGCAATGATCAAGGAAATGGAAAAGGCAACAGCACAAGGGACATGTATGAGATACTACCAAAAGTATGGGACAAGAGGAAAGACAAGGGTAAAACAAAAACAACATCTGCATGCAAGAAGATGAAATCCCATAAAAAACCAGCTATATACACTTTGATAGGCGATGATATCGACAAGATTGGCTACTATGTGAGGGATTTTGTAGAAGAGTTATCTCATAAAGCATCATAGAAAAAAAATGAACTGCACCTGAAGGTGCAAGAACAAATAATGACATTGCAACATCTATTAAAGGAAGTAAAGATAGCACAAGAGAGAAGATCCATTGAAGGACCAACAACAAGTGTGAATAGGGAAGTAGGGGCTGCCACTTCTTACTTGTCAGAGATAGCAACAAGGCACAGAGTTTTGAAGATATCGTTGGATGAAATTGAGTTACCCACACTAGATATGAAGGAGAAATCATGATTACTAAGTCACCTAGACTTACTCATTTCATAGATTCCCATAGGAGTACTACTATTCTTGCAGATAGGTATTGCACAAGAAATAACATTCTGTGCATAGTCAACATCAAGTGAGTTGGCTAAGGTAACTAAATATAGAGTAGAATTGAAAAAATATTACACAACTAATTTGCAAGAGAAGAATGAGGTTTAGCAAAAGGCCAGGAGGACACTAAAGGAGAAGGATGAGGCTGAGCAACAAGAAAAGAGGATACAATAGGATATCCACAAACTATATAAGGCGATTCCAAAGGTGTCGAATGTGATAGAAGCCACATTGGAGGAACATGTATAAAAAATCATTGAGGTCATTCAAGGCTTCCTTACTAGAAAAAGAGAATTGGAAGTTCACACCATCCTAGGGAAACCACCTGAGGAGAAGAAACAAAGAGAAAGAACAACTATAACCTTAGTATCAAGTATTAAGAGTTTGGATGAGGAGTGCATGAAGCTATGTGAATAAAGTATGCATATTTGGAAAAATTTGACGGAGGATCTAGAGATGAAGGTTGTTGAAGCAATATTAAGGTATGCGCAGGAGAAGGTAGATAAGGCCTAGAAAAATATAATTATTTTTTCACCATATGAGCACATAGTGACCATCTGGGTGAATGTAATGTTCCTAACTTGGCTAGTCTAGGAAACACTGCTAATGTTTATAGGATAAAAGATTTACAACATATAAATGATCATACAAATAATAAACGCGACAAAGAACTATAAAGTTTGTATTATGATATCTCTGTGGATTAAAAAATGGTCGAATGCGTCTGAATAAACTGACAATACTCGACTAGATCAGTAGACAAAGGATCTTATCTAGAATACAAATAAGCAACTGCAGTTGAATAAAATAACAACATTTGGCTAGATCCAAAAACAAAAAAAATCTTAGCCAAAATACAAATAAGCAGCTAAAATATAATACCTAGAATATGGGAGCACTACGAAATCAATGAAGAATGATGGAAGACCTGGATGACCTTCCCGGTGACTAGGGTGTGTCTTTCAACACCGAAATCAACCAACTGGTGTCTTCCTCCTGGAATACACTGAATTATATCTCCTGAGATGTGCCTCTTATCCTCAATGACAAGTCATAATCTACATAATTATGAATTAGGTTGTTGAACCTTCCTTTATAGCTTTCCAAAACCCTAAATCATGTTGAAACCCTAATTCACTGTTGACTTCCAAAACCCTAATTCACCATTGACTTCTATTTTTAGATCATAATGACTTAAAAGTTATTTTAACTCTTTTTAGCTCAATGTCACTTTTCGAATATAACACGTGTGACATGAGTGACCTCTATTAACCCTTTTTACCCGTCTTTGTCCCTGACTATAGTCTAACGGGGCAGTTTAGACCATTAAGCCTCCTCTTTGAAGCTCCTATTTGGAAAGGGACATTACAATCCTTCCTTCCCAAAATTGCTTGTCCTCAAGCAATACTAGTCCAGGGTGCTGCAACACCTACTCGCTCTCCCAAGTAGCGTCCTCTACTGGAAGCCCTCTCCATCTGATCAAACACTCTTTGATGACCATGCTCCTTAGTTTTTGCTCCCAGAACTCCAAAACCTCCTCCAAAAATAAATCCAACTGTCCCTCCTCATACAACGGGGGAGGCTCCTCTGATGTGATAATGAATTGTCCCACTTCCTTTTTGAGGCAAGACACGTGGAACACGTTATGAATCTTTCTCCCCTCTAGAAGCTCTAGCTCATAAGGAACCTCACTTACTTGACGCATGATCCTGTAAGGACCATAAAATTTGGGCTTGAGCTTATCGACCCCACTCTTCTTCACAGATGACTTTCTGTAGGGTTGAAGTCTCAAGAAAACAAAATCTCCAACCTCAAAGTTGCGCTCTATCATGTGCCTATTTGCACTTATTTTCTGTCATTTTTGCTCCATCTACAGGTTCTCTTTCAACAACTTGAGAATATCCTGACTCTCTATGATCCAATCCTTGGCCTTGGGAGCTCTTCTCTCCTTGAAGACCAAGTCTACCATAGTGGGAGCATCATATCCTTACAATGCTCGGAAGGGTGTCATACCAATGGACATGTGGAAGGTGGTGTTGTAGCAATGTTCTCCTAAATGTAACCACTTTACCCACGTGCTCTGTTGTCCTCCTACATTGTTCCTCAAATACCCTTCAACCCACTTGTTGACAATATAGGTCTTCCCATCTGTATAAGGGTGATAAACGGTGCTAGGTGTCAACTCTATCCCCACCATTTGAAACAACTCTCTCCAAAATGTCCCTATGAACCGACTATCCCTTTCATTGACGATGTTCTTCGGCAACCCATGAAGTCTAAAGACCTCCCTGAAGAAAAGATAGGCTACCTGAACTGTGTTGTACTCTTTCAGTATGGTGTAAGAAAAATTGGTCAATTTGTCGACCACTACATAGATACAGTCCTTACCATGGACCTTGGGTAGACTTGTGATGAAGTCCATAGATATACTCTCCCATTTCTTCTCTTGAATGGGGAGTGGTTGAAGTAGCGTTGCTGGAAGAGCATGCTCTGACTTGTTCTGCTGGAAAGTCACACACTCACTGACGTGTCTGATAATGTCTTGGTTGAGGCCCTTCCATGAGAACCTCTCTCTGATCTATCTGTAGGTTTTGAAAAACCCCTGAGGGCCTGCTAGAGGTGGATCATGAACTATGGTGAGGATCTTCTTATTAAGCCCTGAATTTGGCACCAAGTAGACTCTATCCTTGTAAAATATGACATCTTCAATGAACCTATACCGGTCATCCTGTATCTGCCCATCCATCACCTCACAAGTGAACTTGTTCTTGGAATATTCCACTAACAAGTGGGATTTCCAATCTGCTAAAATCTCCATCAAAGAACATGTTGTAGGTCTCCTTGATAGTGCATCAGCCACAATGTTCTTATTCCCCTTGAAATACTCTATGTCAAAGTTGAATGTTTGTACCTTCGTCACCCATTTTTGTTGGTGCTCACCGAGGTCCGTCTTCTTGAGGAAATACTTCAAACTATTGTGATTGGTCTTGACCACGAATTTGTTGCCCACCAAATATTGTCTGAACTTGGTCAAGGAAAGCATGATTGCCAACATTTCGTTTTCATAAATGGAGTACAACCTCTCAGGTTGACTAAGCTTATGGATCTCGAATATAATGGGGTGTCCTCCCTACATCAAAACTACACCAATCCCTTCACCAGATGTTTCACACTCTAGTACAAATGGCAAGGTGAAGTTTGGTAGTGCCAACACTGGAAAATTGTCCATGAATTCCTTCATGTGATCAAAGGCTTGCCGTGATTTATCGGTCCATATGAAGGCCCCATGCCTTGTAATATCTGTTAGCGGTGCTCCAAGATGAGAAAAACCCTGGACAAACCTCTTGTAATAGCTGCACAACCCAAAGAATCTCCTCGATTCTGTCACGTTCTTGGGTGTCGGCTAATCCAAAATGGCCCTGATCTTCTGTTGGTGCACTTATACCCCCTATGCACTAATGATGTGGACTAAGTAAAGAAGCTTAGTCATATCGAACTTGCATTTGGACTCTTTGGCATATAATGACTGTGCCTCCATGATGCTCAATACCTCATCCAGGTGCCTCATATGCTCTTGCCATGACCGAATATAGATCAATATGTCATCGAAGAAAACCAAGACTGATTTCCTTAACTGATCCCTGAATATATGGTTCATGAAATACTGGAATGTAGCAGGTGCATTGGCTATCCCAAATGAAATAGCCAGGAACTTGAAGAGTCCAAAATGACAGTGAAATGTTATCTTCTCTTTGTCCTTCTCTTGGATGTTGATTTGATGATATCCAGAGTGTAGATCAATTTTTGAGAAGAAAACTGCCACATGCAGTTCATCCATCAACTCGTCAATGCGTGGGATAGATTAGTGGTTCTTAATGGTTTTCTTGTTCAAGGCTTGGTAATCAATGCACATCCTCATGGCACCATCCTTCTTCAGAACTAAGACAACCGAAGAAGAAAATGGGTTGTTGCTCGGTATTATGTGTCATATGTCCAAAAATTCCTTGGTTGCCTTCTCTATCTCATCCTTGAACCTCCTAGGATGATTATAGTGGGGGCTGATCATAGGTTTTCCCCCCTCCTCCAACTCAATGGTGTGCTCAAACCCCCTGTCAAGTGGTCTCCCTTGTGGAATTGCCTCAAAGACCTACTGATGTCATCCCAATAAATTCTTGATCTTTGTATGGTATTATTGTTAACTTTCTGAATCCTTCTGAGTAGTGATCAAGCATTATCTGGCATATGCTACCACCCCATGTCTAAATATCCTCTCCATCCTCTTGGATGAAACTGTCCTGGGTGCTCCTGTCGACATACCTCTTAGAATAACCTTCTTCCCATCCTAATCTTTGAATCCCATTTCCAAGGTTTGGTAGTTGGTAGTGATTTTTCCCAAGGTAATCATCCACTGAACTCCTAACACCACATCTGTGTTTGATAGGTCTACCACATAAAATGTGTCTCTCACTATGTAGTTTCCTAACTTCATCTCTAAGTTTGGAACTCTGTCTAGACACTCCACTGTGTGGCCATTTGCTACTGCAACATCAAACCCCTCAAACTCTGTTGTTTGAAGTGCCTGTCTCGATACTAGTGAAGCATCGATGAAGTTGTGGGTGGCCCCACCATCTATCAGGGAAATTTCCCATTGTCCCTAAATAATCCCTTGGATACGGAGGGTATCATACCTGGGAACACCAGAATGGTTTGCTATGACACCTCCCTTTGCTGGTTTCCTCCTGTTAGCCTATTCTCACGGTTGTGGGACTACTGGAGGATGGGATCTTGCTGGTGTCGGTGGTCTATGGGGAGGATGCTCCTCTATTGGTGCTGACTCCTCCTCTGAACTAGTGGAGCCACTATCTTGCTCCTCCTCCTCACTTCCCACACTGCCTGCTACTACCTCAATATAATGAATCTCTCCCTTGCCCATGCACCTATGGCCTGGGACCCTAGATCTCTCCAGCTAAAGAAAATCTTCTTCCTCATAAACTCTCACCTAGTCTCATCATACAACTTCTCCCTGCCCTTCCATTCTCTATGGAATGGCTTCTTGTCTCGATCCCTCTGGGGTACAAATGGTTTGGAGAAAGTTTTAGTATATGGCACTGAGTCTGCCAAATCTTGAGTGAAAAGGATGACATCCTGCAAAGTGGGAGGCATGTATTCCTTCACCCATCCTCTCAAATGATCTATGAGTCATCCTATGAATATCATGATCAACCTGGGATCTGATATATCTGTCACTGCCATGGCTACCCACTATAAATCTGTGATGAATGCCTCTGTTGTGCCAGTTTGTCTCAACTGGGCTAGATCCCTGAAGTGTATCTCATAATCCTTCCTTTCAAACCTATCCATGAGCCTATCTGTAAACTCCCTATAGGAGGTGATGCGACTGTGACCCAATGTCACTAGTCTGTGATACCACCACTCGTGTGCCTCACCCGCCAAGTTTAAGGTCATGAAATTGATGGCCTCTATCTTGGTCATTTGGTTGAGATTGTAATACGTGTCTAGATTCTATACCCAAGCTCTAGAAGTGTATTTGAATGATCTGTCAAAAGAAGGGATGGTGATTTTCCCATCTTTTCGAGTTTATGCCCCTGCTGCTATTGTGGTCCTCCCCTCTATGACTCTCTGGGGAATTTCCTGAGTCTCAGTCCACAGTACTCGATTAAGGTCATGTCCTAATGGAATTCATGACCCAATGTTGTGTACTCCCTCCTATACTCAGAAATGTCATCGGCATGAGTGGGTGGCCTTTCTTGCTATCAATGGCGGTGCTGCTACCGGGGCTACCCTCTGGAAACTGGAAAACAAGGGTCTAGGAATCCTACTTCCAGAGGTGTATGTGTGAGAGGGTGAATGGGGTCTATCGCTTGCTCCCAAGTTCCCATGTGATTCATGCGAGACTTGTGTATCTGGGGTACCCACTCTAGCCAATCTATCAACCACCTATGTCAAGGACTGAGACATGGTCCATTGACTAGCTAACATATCGTTGATAACCTCCATGAAAGATGCCTTTGGATCTACGGGGGAATTTCCACTGCCCTCTGGTTGCTTATATCTATCTCCTAGCATCCTCTCTTCCTCACACTTAGCCTCACACTTTGCCCTTCTCTTTGCTTCTCTGTGTTCCTCTTCCTCTTCCTCTGAGCTAGGAGGAAAATGGGGAAAATCAGGCCTATGCCTTCTTTCTTGATGCCTATTGTAAGTGACATATTTGTCACTTGTGTGTTCAAGGCCCTCTAGGTATTTTTCTACGCTCATTGTCATTAGTCATAGACTGGCAAGACTAAATCTCTAATACCACTGTAATTTTCTTGACTTGGCTAGTCTAGGAAACGTTGCTAATGTGTGTGTAGGATCAAAGGTTTACAACATATAAATGATCATACAAATAATAAAAGAGACAAAGGATTGCAAATTTTGTATTATGATATCTCTTTGGATTACAAAATGGTTGAATGCGGCTGAATAAAATGACAATACTCGACTAGATCAACAGACAAAGGATCTTAGTCGGAATACAAATAAGCAACTACGGTTGAATAAAATAACAACACTCAGCTAGATCCAAAGACAAAAGGATCTTAGCCGGAATACAAATAAGCAACTAAAAGTTAATACCCAGAATATGGGAGCACTCCGGAATCAATGAAGAATGATGGAAGACTTGGATGATCTTCCTGCTGACTAGGGTGTGTCTTTCAACATCGAAATCATCCAACTGGTGTCTTCCTCCTCGAATACATTGAACTATCTCTCATGAGATGTCCCTCTTCTCCTCAATGACAAGTCATAATCTGCATAATGATGAATTAGGTCGTTGACCCTTTATAGATTTCCAAAACCCTAAATCATGATGAAACCCTAATTCACTATTGACTTCCAAAAACATAAATCACTGCTGAAACCCTAATTCATTGTTGACTTCTATTTTTAGCTCATAATGACTTAAACGTTCTTTTTAGCTCAATGTCACTTTCTGAATATAACACCTGTGACTGGAGTGACCTCTAGTAACCCTGTTTACCCCTCTTTAGACATGGTTATAATCTAATGGGGCAGTTTATACCATTAGGCCTCCTCTCTAGAGCTCCTATTTGGAAAGGGACATTACAGTGAATAGGAAGTCATACAATGAGATATAATAACTAAGGTAAGAGCAGAAGAATCTCGTGCAACAATTAGTACCTTTGCAGGATGAGGAACTCAGGGTTATAGAGGAATTGGCAATTGTGTATGGCATAGTAAAGAAAGTAGCACAAGACAGTGAAGAGAAGCTCACAACCTTGATTGTGTAGGAAGTAGAGGAGATTTTGGAGAAAGAACCTAAGGTCAAGAAAGAAGTTTCTACAACAAGGGAAACCATCCAAAATTTCATGGAGGCATGGAAGGGCGTGATGCAACAGGCTTAAGTGGCTTGGAACAAGCCACAAGTGAGTGTTGGGGGCATGTTGGACAAGAAATTTGAACAACTCAGTATTTGGGGCGTGTGTAAAATCTGAAAGATTAGTAGATAGGCACGCAAAATAAAGAAGAACAACGATTAAGCATGCAGGCAAAAATGAAGGAAAAAAATAATGTAGGCACAAAGAAAGGAAAAGCGACATGCAGG
Source organism: Picea abies (assembly GCA_900067695.1). NCBI lineage: Eukaryota > Viridiplantae > Streptophyta > Pinopsida > Pinales > Pinaceae > Picea > Picea abies. The sequence continues at coordinate 25,224 of CBVK0100730016.1, forward strand.
CATAAAGACAGGAAAAACACGCATGAACCATGAGGGTTTTGAGAAATGTTTTTTTATGAGTTTTTGTAGGGTTTTTATCCCTATTTAAATATACAAATATGTAAATGGTCAGGAAATATGGGGTTACTGAGTTAATTACTTTCTCTTTGACTTAGTGGTTGCTTGATGATAGTTTTTGTTCAGGATTTTTGGCGGTTTTCCCCAAAAATAGGCTTGCACTATAGAGAGGCTCGGTAGGTCTCAGTATCATAGCATGTTATATCTATTATAAGTGCAGTGTGTAGGCTTCAGAGGATTATTGCATGAATATTAATATAGAAGACATCTGTTATGGACGTAGCCCAAGGATGGGTGAACCACATTAAAATTTGTGTCTCTATGTGTTGTGTCGATGTTTCTTTTCATGTATGTTCTGTTTATGCATGATTAATATAGATTTGTTTACGATATGATTGATGCACAGTGATATTGAATGATGTAGTGGTTTAATTATGTTGAATTTTACGTTATATTGGTTCTGCACAATAGAGTTTGTTAACTAATCAAAGGATATTAGATAGCAAATATTGTGCACACGGTGGATAAATAGTAATGAATATGTTGATGGCCTAACATCCCCTCCTCTTTGCACGAACTTGGTTCCTGCAGCCCCAGTAGATACCTCATGAGAGACTTCACTTGGATGCAGGTGATGCTGAAAGGGACAATATCTAAAGGGTTTTGTTGGTTGGATAACTTGAACCTAGGCTCTTACAATTGTGCACCACCATGGATCTAAACAAGTTGTTTGTTTTCTCGGTTTTGGTTTCCAGGGTAAAATCTCTATGTAATGTGTGTGTGTGTGTTTGTGTGTGTTCCATTGTATATTTTATATTTTTATTAAGAATCTATTTGATGTAATTAATTGTGCAAGGTTAAAATCTTCATTTTGTACTGGAGTGGTTATTGGCTTTAGAAGGGTGCCTGTGTGGTCTAGGGTTTTGTTTGGGTCTATGGTAAACCTTGTTATGGTGGGGAATTTAGGGTGTTGATACTTGTGGTGAAAAAAGGAAAGAAATGAAAAAAGTTAAGATGGTTTAGATGAAGGAATAAAAATGAGAATTTCATAGATAAAAATAAAAGGCATAGAGGCAACAACGTGCAAAGGAAGCCAAATCCATGAAGAAGAAGTGATTGCACCGCAAGAAAATTGGAATACTATGCAACTGAGTAATACATATCGTTAAGGGAATTGATGGGTGGAAATGATGGTTAAACATACTTAATGACAAGGAATAAAGACAAAACATAGTCATAAATGGAAAAATCTTCCAGAGATCATGAGAGACTAGCAAATCAAAGAAAAAAGTCCAACAAAATATTTGGTAATAAATAAACATTAAATCAAGAATTCATTACACAACTGATGGATTAGATAGTTAATTCAGGCACAGAGGTAGAGGGACAACTCGAAAAGGGAAAAAGAAGTTGTAGAGGATCAAAAAACATTGGTCATTTCTATTTGGAGTTGCATGCGAGTAAGAGAGAGACAAGAGTCGTGTTGTAGAGCCTGAGAAAAACAAAAGAGTTGAATTAGTTGTCGCTCATACCCTGATTACATATATGGAACCACCAAAGGAAACAATGTTTGTACAAAATAATTATGAATGACAGCCAAAAAAACATCAAAAGAGGTTGGGCGGATTTCGGGCACATCATCATCAGAGCCATGGTTCCCTAGGGACTACATTCCATTGAGGAAGGATGATGCAAAACCACTAACACTGAACAAGGATGTCAAGTATCAATTGGTGATGCCCGGCATCCAAACTGGGGTCATCATCGATGAGGATATGTTAAGGAAGGTGCAACAAATCAAATATCCGGAACATGATATCATAGACACAAGGAATCTCCATAAACTTGCATCAAATGAATACTTGGAACTAAGAATAGATCCATTTATGAACTAGATTATACCTGTGCCAAAGGAATGGGCCAGAGGGTTGGAATGATTTGGCATACTAAACTTGTTTGAAATTCCACATTGAGGAGGTGAATGCATGTGTCAATATGTTGTTAACATGTGTGCATGGAATTTACTTATGGCTGGATAGGCCAATTTCTATAGAAGAAAACCTGATTATGAGAATCATAGGATTGCCATCACATGGGGAATATTCCACCTTGTTGCTTGGAGAAAAAAAAGAATGACAATACTTTTTCATAGTCCATGAGGGAGAAGTTTTGCACAGTTAGAGGCATGTGCAGGTTGGATGTTCCGAGCATATGTGATCCAACAATATGAATTGCAACATAAGCATTGACATGCAAGTTGCTAAGAAAGTGAAGGAAAGACCAAGTGCTCCCAGGTGTGATAGTTGCAGCTAAGAAGTGTGTCAAAGGGGAATCGATGAGGTGGGAACCATTCTTACTAAGCCAATTCATCATTGATTGCATAGATGCATAGGACAATGTCATTTAATTTCAATATTCTTGGTTGTTAATTATGATTGTGTTCACAGCATGGGCAAAGCCAGAGGATGCATAGTTTTTGGGTTTGAGGAGTAAGTTGTGCTTGGCCACCAAGTATCTTAAATTTTGGTGCACGATGAGCAAGAGAATATCGATAGACACCAATATTGATTTATTTCTATATAGCAAAAGGATTAGGAAGTGTATCAAGGATACACCTCACATTTTTCCACATATTGTATAGGCCTACACCGATTGCACTGTTCCAAGTAGACTGTCATCACATGTACATACAAGTGAAGAAAGAACCGAGAGAGGTATGGGTCCAGATAAAATAAAAAATTATATAGGAAGAAATTCAACTAATTATGCAGGATTGGGACCCACACTAGAAGGTTCCTATGAATGAAACTGAGATGGAGCACCCTGACAATGAAGAAGAAGACCAAGGAAATGATCAAGGAAATGGACAAGGTGATGGTGCAGGGGACATGCAAGAGATAGTACCCAAAGAAAGGGACAAGAGGAAAGACAAGGGTTAGGGGACAACAACATCTATGTGCAAGAATATGAAAACCCATAAAGAACCATCTATCTACACTTCAATAGACAATGATACCGAGAAGATTGGCTACCAAGTGAGGGATGTCATAGAGGATTTATCTCAGCAAGCATTGTAGAAACAAGACCGACTGCACCAGAAGTTGCAAGAACAACTCATGACATTACAACATCTATTAAAGGTTGTAAGGATAGCACAAGAGAGAAGATCCATTGAAGTACCAACAACAAGTGCAATTAGGGAAGTAGGGGCCACCACTTCTTACTTGTCAAAGATAGTATCAAGGCAAAAAGTTTTGAATATATCGCCATATGAAATTGAGTTCCCCACACTAGAGATGAAGGAGAAAGAACAAGTACTACATCTTACACATCAAAATTACTCACTTCGACAATGTTACATTGTCATTGTTGCAAGTGTCACAAGTGTCTCACTTTTGTCACAAATGTTGCAAGTGTCGCAAAAGTCATATTTTTGTCTCTCATGTGTCGCATCGTGAACAACATCATAAGAAAACTTGGGAAATAAACTCTAGGACGTTTTAGAAGAGGAAAATATATCATTTGGTGAAGTTTACAATCTTTTACCTTGAGGAATAATCATCCTAAAAATATTTTTGGAGATCAACACCCCCTTGCCCACTTGTAGGGAGCATTAGCGCTCCTTGTCCTCTTAGCAGAGAGTGCTTCAACACTCTATGGTCAACTTTGAGGGAGCACAAATTTGTTGAGAAATTATTGGGGGGAAATCCCCCTTATCTCTAAGGACAACCAAGAAGCATCCGAATCAGTTTGGCTTGAACCCAAGCTAAAAGTTGGATCTAAGGGGAATCCCACACTTGATGGAGTCATATCCTCAACTTATCCCAAGAATAACTAAGGTGGTTGAGCCTCTCAAAGCCTATATAAGGAGGCATTCTCATGGTGAAAGGGGAGGGGATATCAGTGGAAAGTATTGTCATTTTGATCGTGGATATTTTTAGCAAGGGGTTGGATGAGGAGGACTTTGTGAGGCTGCTACATCTGCATCTACACTTTGTAAGCACCTTGTTATGTTCTCACTAATATATATGTTTGGCCTGTTTCCTTCAAGTTTGTGTACATTTGCATGGGCTTGTCTCTTTTTAAGTAACTAAAAAATCACCTCCATATGATGCTAATGATCATTCTAGCATATTTACAACAAGCAACTTGACCATTTAAAATTGGGACATTTTCCTCAGATTTGATTCTTGAGAGAGCATAATCCCTATCATGAACAACAATTTTGTAAAAAAATCATCTTAATTCCATTTTGTTGGATTCCATGTAATGGATACTTTGTTCGGAATCTAGATTTCCCTCATTATATCAAGTACTAGACATTTGATATTGAAGAATATGTGTTAAGAAGTTGAAGAAGATGTTCATTCAATGCATCCAATTCAGTGCAATCTCGCCACAAACACCGATCAAGTAATTGCGTTCAATGCATCCAATTCATGAACCATTGTAACGTAATGCACCTTTCCATATTCTTTGAGTTTCAAGTTGAGATTTTCCCATGTTAACCAAAAAGTTGAATGTTTAAAACGTAAAGTGACTTAAAGACAGGTTCTTGTCATTGTTTTTTCAAGTAATTAATAGTAAGTTACAAAGGATATCTTTCTTTTTGTATACTCAAAAGTATATTTACTTTCTTATATATTTATAGCTAAAAGTATATTTATCGAGTCAACTTGGTTTTTGACGCTTTAGAGGTGTACACATGAGATTTCTATCATTCACTCTAGATTAAAATAATGATTTCAAGAGGAAATAGTAGCTTTAGTTACCTTGTAAATATATGTTCGTTCACAAGATCACATGCTAAAATTCAACAAAAGTACGAACCAATATTTTGGGTAATCTTGTCACTTGGTTTATATATATATATATATATATATATATATATATATAATATGATTTAATATTTTATAAGGTGAATTCTTAAATGTTAAGATATGTTAAATTATTAATATTTTTGTATTTTTATTTTTATGAAGAAATTTAATTTTTTGATAATAACATTGGGGGTGGTCGTTAGTGTCTATTTAGATCAAATTTGATATATTAAACAATAATAAAGATAAATAATAACTTGATTTGTTTTAGAATTTTATTTTGGTGGTAAAAATTATTTAACAAAGAATTTCTAAATCACCATAGTTTTGATGAGTTAAGATGTTAGGAAGGTTAGTATTGTAAAAATTATTTTCAAATTGTTCTATAATGTGGGTGTACAAAGGAAAATATAAAAAAAGTGTTTTTCTTCTTCAACCCTCCTAATGTCACAAATATGACAAATTCTTTAGACCCACAACATTTTAGGAATTGTCCAACACCCTATTTCACTATGGATCTTGTGAGATTTCGTTCTTATTTTAACAATGTTGATTTTCTTCTTTACACTAAACGAAACAAAGATACAATTTTAATTTTCTAGATTTGGGTTGATCAAATCCTTATAATAGCTTAATGTTACTTTATCCTCTAATTCTTTATCGCACCACAATTTCTTCTTAAATTTAGATGTAATAATATTTTTGATATTATCATTGTTTTCCGAAGTGACCTTTTCCTTTGTTCTCCAATGATTTAGCCAAGACTTGTTATCTTTATGTCACCCTTGCTTGAGAAGTAAGTGGTTTTCATTGGATTTTGAAGCAATCTTAGGAAGCTTCTTGCCATCCATGTTGTTTATCTTGTTCTTATACACTAGGTACCTAGTCAAATCCATGCTTTCAGTGAGGGAAAGACTGACTTCTATGAGGAGGATAAGATAAGGTGTATTAGCTTTAATTTTGAGATTATGAGTTATAAAACACATTTGTATTTTCTCTATATTTCTCCATAATTCTCTAGGGATTTTACAATCCCAAACTTCACAACCATATAAAATAACAAGAGTGAGAAGATCCTTAAAGAGGAGATTTAACTTCATGATGTATATTGTTTCCAAAATATTTGTATGAAGTGACTTCCTCCAAGCTATTGTTGCAATACATGAAATTAGCATAAGTGATCATTTTGGATTTAATTATCATAGCCTTCATTTTTTCATTTTTAACATTCATACTCATATTAGAGCAGAAATCGTTGAGGAGTTTTAGTTGATTGTTGAGATCATAGTGACTCATCTCCATAAGAACAATATCATGAGCATAAATATGAAGGATGATGACTATAGAAATGATAATGAGGTCAAGACACATCCTTCGTCTTTCAAATTCAACCCTCTATCTTGCCAATGTATATGCAAAAGAGGGTAAGGGACATAGGAGAACCTTGGCTAACTTCTATATTACAATTAATTAATTTTAATTATACTTTAGTGTTCCTAAAATTGACAATTTCATTCCCCTATAACCTTATTGCAACATCTCTCAACTCAAAATAAACTTTTAGCTCTTTTAACATATTCCAAAGGTTAATCTTGGGCATTGTGTCATAAGATTTTCTAAATTAAATGAAATAACAAGAGATTGGTTTGATTATTGTGACATTCATCCACAATGATCCCAAGTGTAACAAGGTGGTCTGTAGTTAAATGATAGCTCTTGAATTTGGCCTAACCTTTAGCTCTTTTTCATGGATTTCTAGGCATATGTTAATTTTCTAAATTCCAAAAAATATATATTTAACTTGGCTAAAATGGGGCTAATCATAATGGTTCTATAATTAAACTGACTTTTTTTAACCCCACTTTGACACCTTTGTACAATGAGGCTTTGATTCCAGGGTTTAGTGAAGTCTTGCTTAAGTTCTAGCTTTAAGAGCTTGTGGATGTGAGGGATGAGCATAGCTCCACCAATTTTTAATATTTATACTTGATAGCCTTCAATATTCTTAACTTTCCTTTTTTGGTGTAGGTTAACTTCAAAATCCATGTCTTTTGTTCAAAAAACTTCTCCCCCTCCATAAATCATTTGACTGTCATCCATGACATTCAAGAATTCATAAATAATTTTAAGGTACGAATTATAATTCCACAAGGGGGACATATTATTTATTTACATAATATCTTTTCTTATTTTTAATTAGATATTTGTATATATTTATCCTTTTAGACTTTAATAACTCATTATAATAATCCCTAATGCCTTTTTAAACAATCTTACACTCTTTATTATACCTAGTTTTGACCATTTAATTTTCCTTTTATTTTTCGTTTTACAAAGAACTTTTTAATCTAAGTAGAGAGGTTGTTGTAAAATTGTAATATATGTCTTTAATATTGTACTTATTTTAGAGGAGATTTAATTCATTAATGAAATCCTTCAGAAAAGATCATCTTTTTCTTTTTCAAAAATGAAGTGGTTTTGGTTATAAGAATTATCTTCAATGAGAATTTTGTGCATGCCAAAGTTTAGAGTTAGGGATAAATGTCTATGGTTATAAGAATTCTCTCCAATGAGAATTTTGCGCATGACAAAGTTTAGAGTTAGGCTATTAAAGTTCTAAAATCATAGTTTCTTTTGTATCTATTAGCTAAAACATCACAATTTTGAATTAAGAAAACATTTCTTATATTCAAATTAGATTATTCTTACTAAAGCTATTTGATATCCAAATTAAATTATTTCTACCAAATCTCTCTCACTATTGCTAATTTTAACAATTGTTTTAAACATATTAAGGTATGTTTCCATATTTGATTGTATATGCTCATACCTTATTTTTAAAAAGAGATACTAGTTTCTTCCTAAAAGGTTAAAGTTTCAAATCTAGAGGATATTAAAGGTATTAATAATGTAACAATTAGTTTAGATTTAACTAAATTTGAACTACTAACTAAAAACCAAAAAAAAAAAATGGTAAAAATGATAGCACATAAAAAAATAATTGTAAACACATGAAAATCAATAGTATAATATATCCTTAGAAGGAAAGGATAAAATGATTTATTCCATATTCAATGCTAAATTAAAATGATAAATGCTACTTAGATGGTAAGTAGAATTTACAATATATTCCATACACAATGACTTCTTATAAATGAGTACCATTTATAACTAAAACTATATCTTCAAATAGAATATAAAATAGATGTAGTGAGATACAAAAGTGACATACTTAAAAATGTTTCATATCTAAATTATAGATGGGTACAATTTATAACTAAGTCTATATCTTTAAATAAAATAGATTTAGTGAAGTAACACTTTCATGAAATACACTAGTTACATACTTCAAAATGGTATTAATAAATTTATTTTAATGTTATTTTATTAAAATTATTTAAAACCTCTAACGAGTTCAATCATCAAGCCAATCCAAACCAAAATTTTTTACAATAACCTCCTTTACAATAACCTCTTGCTGAGATTGGGAAAGGACAACCAATCTCTTTACTTGTAATAAGATAAAATTACAAATGTTAAATATTTTATGTTGACTCTATACAACTTCTTCAATCCTAAACACTCATGTTCAACGTGTCGAAGTTTGACAGCCTATCAAAGTTAGAGGCAAAGTTCAACAAAGTCCTTCAAAGAGCCACACATTGACATATCAACGGTTTTGAGGAAAGTTAAGTTGCATAGCTTGGTTGGCAATTTCCTCAAATCTCTGTAGTGATCAATATTAATTCAGTGATCAATATTAATTTCCAAAATGTTTGGAAAGTATAGAGCTTCAATTCCATTATAGAATAGATTGATATTTCCAAGACATGACAATGTTTAGAAAGTATAGGGTTTCAAATTTTGTATAAAATAGATTGATATTTCTAAATTCCGTACATAATAGATTGATATTTCCATCTTAAATCTAATGAGTTGGAGTGCACTCCACAACATCTAGAATTTATTTCCAATCTAGATCTTCTCTCAAAATATCAAGTATTAATATGCATTCGTATGAAAGAAAGGGCTGAAAACTTACCCAATACTTCTCTACTTTGTAAATAATATGAAATGTTAAATAACTAACTTAGAGACACAAGGTTCGAACCCATGACTTCTCTAGAATGTGCGCAAGTGTTACCATATGTGCTATCCCATCTAGATTGAATGTGTACCAATTGGCATCCAATACATTCACAACTTTCATGGATGGTTGGGGATATCCAATATATAAAAGTTAACCTACATTATAATATTATATAAATTATAATATTTTTGAAATATATTATATGGTTATGAATGCCTCAAATCTTATTGGAGTGATCGGGGGTGCAATCTTCGATACCATATTTGAAGCAAAGATATGTCCCAACCGAAAAGATGTACGTCATTGGCCAAGTCGTGTTACTTTCAGCAACTTAATTATTATGTTTTTTTTTTTCTTTTAATAAAACTTAGATTTTTTTAGCAACTTAATTATTAGTATTATTATTAGATTTTTTAATAAAACTTTGAGATTTTTCAATGGGTTGACAAAATGCTTAATTATTAATATTATTATTAGTTTTTTAAATAAAAAATTAATATATTTTTTTTTGTTTGTTAATTTGTGCGGTTTTCTCGGTTTTGGTTTCCAGGGTAAAATCTCTATGTAATGTGTGTGTGTGTGTTCCATTGTATCTTTTATATTTTTATTAAGAATCTATTTGATGTAATTAATTGTGAAAGGTTAAAATCTTAATTTTGTACTGGAGCAGTTATTGGCTTTAGAAGGGTGCCTTTGTGGTCAGGGGTTTTGTTTGGGTATATGGTAAACCTTGTTACAGTGGGGAATTTATGGTGTTGATACTTGTGGTGAAAAAAAGAAAGAAATGAAAAAATTTAAAATGGTTTAGAGGAAGGACTAAAAATGATAATTTTACAGATAAAAATAAAAGGCATAGAGGCAACATCGTGCAAAGGAAGCCAAATCCACAAAGAAGAAGCGATTGCACCGCAAGAAAATTGGAAAACTATGCAACTGAGTAATAAATATCGTTAAGGGAATTGATGGGTGGAAATTATGGTTAAACATACTTAATGAAAAGGAATAAAGACAAAACATAGTCATAAATGGAAAAAGCTTCTAGAGATCATGACAGACTAGCAAATCAAAGAAAAAAGTCCAACAACATATTTGGTAATAAATCAACATTAAATCAAGAATTCATTACACAACTGATGGATTATATAGTTAATTCATGCACGAAGGTAGAGGGACAAATCAAGAAGGGGGGAAAAGTTGTAGAGGATCGAAAAACATTTGTCATTTCTATTTGGAGTTGCATGAGAGTAAGAGAGAGATGAGAGTCATGTTGTAGAGCCTGAGAAAAACAAAAGAGATGAATTAATTGTCGCTAGTAACCTGATTACATATATGGCACCACCAAAGGAAACAATGTTCATACCAAAGAATTTTGAATGAGAGACAAGAAAACATCAAAAGAGGTTGGGCAGATTTCAGGCACATCATCATCAGAGCCATGGTTCCTTAGGGATTACATTCCATTGAGGAAGGATGATGAAAAACCACTAACACTGAACAAGGATGTTAAGTATCAATTGGTGATGCTTGACATCCAAACTGGGGTCATCATCGATGAGGATATGTTAGGGAAGGTGCAACAACTCAAATATGCAAAACATGATATCATAGACACAAGGAATTTCCATAAACTTGTGCCAGACAAATACTTGGAACTGAGAATAGATCCAGTGAAGAACTAGATTATATCTGTGCCAAAGGTATGGGCCATAGGGTTGGAAATATTTGGCATACTAAAACTATTTGATATTCCACACTAAGGAGGTGAATGCATGTGTCAATATGTTTTTAACATGTGTGCATGGAAGTTACTTATGGTTGGATAGGCCAATTTCTATAGAAGAAAACCTGAATACTAGAATCATAGGATTGCCATCATATGGGGAAGATTCCACCTTGTTGATTGTAGAAAAAAAATAATGACAATACTTTTTCATAGTCCATGAGGGAGAAGTTTTGCACAGTTAGAGGTGTGTGCAGGTTGGATGTTCTGAGCATATGTGATCGAACAATATGAATTGAAACACAAGAATTGACATGGAATTTGCTGAGAAAGTGCGGGAAAGACCAAGTGCTCTAAGGCGTGATAGTTGCAGCTAAGAAGTGTGTCAAAGGGTAATCAATGAGGTGGGCACCATTCTTATTAAGACAATTCATCATCGATTTCACAGATGCATAGGACAATGACATTTAATTTCAATATTCTTGGTTGTTAATTATGATTGCATTCACAACATGGGCAGAACCAGAGGATGCATAGATTTTGGGTTTGAGGAGTAAGTCGTGCTTGGCCACCAAGTATCATAACGTTTGGTACATGACAAACAAGAGAATATTGATAGACACCAATATTGATTTATTTCTATATAGAAAAAGGATTAGGAAGTGTATCAAGGATACACCTCACATTTTTCCATATATTGTATAGGCCTACACTGATTGCACTGTTCTAGGTAGACCGTCATCACATGTACATACAAGTGAAGAAAGACCCAAGAGAGGAATGCGTCCAGATAAAATACAAAATAACAGAGGAAGAAATTCAACTAATTATGTAGGATTGGGACCCACACTAGAAGGTTCCTGTGAATGAAACTGAGATAGAGCACCCTGACAATGAAGAAGAAGACCAAGGAAATGATCAAGGAAATGGACAAGGTGATGGCGCAGGGACCATGCAGGAGAGAGTACCCAAAAAAAGGGACAAGAGGAAAGACTAGGGTTAGGGGACAACAACATCTATGTGTAAGAATATGAAAACCCATAAAGAACCATCTATCTACACTTTAACAGACAATGATACCTAGAAGATTGGCTACCAAGTGAGGGATGTCATAGAGGATTTATCTCAACAAGCATTGTAGAAACAAGATGAACAGCACCAGAAGCTGCAAGAACAACTCATGACATTGCAACATCTATTAAAGGATGTAAGGATAGCATAAGAGAGAAGATCCATTGAAGGACCAACAACAAGTGTGATTAGGGAAGTAGGGGCCACCACTTCTTACTTGTCAAAGATAGTAGCAAGGCACAAAGTTTTGAATATATCGCCATATGAAATTGTGTTCCCCACACTAGAGATGAAGGAGAAAGAACAAGTACTAAGTGTTACACATCAAAATTACTCACCTTTTCACATTATTTTAGTCATAGAACACGAGAGGTTTAAAATCAAAGGCAGCTGGTGAGCTACAGATGAAGCTTTTTCGCATTATTTTACTCTTAATAGTGTGGATCACCTACGTAGCTTGGATCATCTGTGGGCATATTATTTGTAAAAGCTCCATATTAACTCTAATGACTTGGAGTGGACTCCATATCCTCTAGAATTTGTTGCCAATCTAGATCTTCTCTCAAAATATCAAGTATTAATATGCATTCGTATGAAAGAAAAGGCTGTAAATTTACCTGATACTTCTCCACTTTGTAAATAATATGGAATGTTAAACAACAAACTCAGGGACACAAGGTTCGAACCCATAACTTCTCTCCCAACCGAATCAGACGAGTGTGCACAAGTCTTACCATATGTGCTATACCATCTGGCTTGAATGTGTACCAATTGGCATCCAATACATTCACAGTTTTCATGGATTGTTGGGGACATCCAATATATAAAAGTTAACCTACATTATAATATTATATAAATTATAATACTTTTGACATATATTATATGGTTATGAATGCCTCAAATCTTATTGGAGTGATCGGGGGTGCAATCTTCGATACCACCCTTTGAAGCAAAGATATGTCCCAACCGAAAAGATGTATGTCATTGGCCAAATCGTGTTACTTTTAGCAACTTAATTATTATGTTTTTTTTTTTAATAAAACTTAGATTTTTTTAGCAATTTAATTATTAGTATTATTATTAGATCTTTTAATAAAACTTTGAGATTTTTCAATGAGTTGACAAAATGCTTAATTATTAGTATTATTATTCCTTTTTTAAATAAAAATTTAATATATTTTTTCTATTAATGTTTTTTTTAGATTTTTTCAATAGAGTGACAAAATTACATGTAACAAAATTTTGTTAAAGGTATTAAGTCTAGTAATAAAAATTATGAATGTATACATACCCTATCTCCCTTGACATTTGTGCACTTTAATTTTCTACTTGGACCACCATACCTACATCATGGTATTTAACTCAAGAGGTGTGGTTTTTTAAAATAAATTATTAAACTTATATAATTGAATCTTAATTTTAAGGACCGATAATGATTATGTTGTTATACTTGTGATTTTTTGTTTAAAATTGTATCAATAGCTATATATTGGCAAGCATAAATGCTTTTGCAATCCTATGGTATTGCATAGATGATTGAAGGCTATGTATTAATACATGGTTGAAAATAAAACTAACAATGTAAACTTTACATCATTTTTTTCATTTTGTTTAGTTGGAAATAATCAATTCATATTATAAACATTGTTATTTTTATTCAACCATGTGATGAAAAGTAGAAATGTTGTTGATTTTTTACAATCCTATGGTAACATACAAATGACTAAATATTATTAACCAAAAAATACTACTCACATGTTACTAAGCGGAGATGGAATGAAACTATCAACCAAATGTCAGGAAAATCCAACAATCAACTTGTTTATGATCACTATTAACAAAAAATTACGCTTGCCTATGAAAATAAAACACAACTATAATACATTGTAGTCATTGAAACAACACTAATATAAAGAAATTCACTGAGACAAACAAACTAATACATTGATAATACACACTAGCCAAGACAATGGCAATGTAAGCCATTTCGATATGGACACTCTAATCAGTACACTAAACAACTTTCATGGCCAACAACCACCTCTCTTAAGTTATTGAGTGCGAATGGTGGGAAATTGAAATCCAACCACCTTACAAATAATCGAAGGTCATTGCTCACATGTCAACCTATCTCATTTACTACCTATGCATGCATAAAATGTCATTTCCCTAGGCAACAAAATGTCAAAAAAAATGTGTTATAACCATTCAATGAAGTCACTAGAAAAGGGAAAAGAACAATAGGGGTGGTAAAAAAGTAGTGGTCACATTGAAAAAACAATCCCTTTAATGGATCCACTGACAAATAATTACATAGCCCTAACTATTATTTATAGGAGTCTCCTCGAACAAGCATGGGAAAAAAATACCTATGATATGTTATTGTGTCTGAATGGTAGAAAATTGAAAGATAACTTCCTTAAAAATGAATTGAGGGAAATAATTGCATGCCGACCACTTTTGCAAGATAAAACATTTTAGAGTTTCCTAGGAAAAGAATGATGATGTTACCTGATTCAAATCAATTATGAAAAAGAACAATTGCCTATGACATAAGTACTACAATGATCATCATTGAAAAGGTTCGATGCTACAAATGATGAAGGAGACTAGTTTGTTGGCATAAAATGACCCATGCCATCAAAATCACTGTCCACCCTTGCATTCGATTAGATAGCAAGGAAATCACATAAAATGTAAGGATACTCAAAATGTTAAATTAAGGGAAAAAAATACATATAAAAAAACAAAAAATTCACTAGACCTCTTCCTCTGTGTTAAAAATACAAAAAAAAGGATCATAAATGAGCTTGGGGGAAGTTGAAGAGTTGGGGATGATTGAAATTATGTTGTCCCTTGGTCATGTATTAAGGAAGAAAGCATAGATTAAAGAAAAATAAATATAAAGTATGAAGTGCATGGAAGGCACACAAACCGAGGAGGGGTCGAAGTGGTTAAAGAAGAAGAAAAGGAGAAAAGTCAAGGAAAAGAAAGTCGTTAAAAGAGAATATCAAGGAAGACAAAGCATCAAGGAAGATGAATCATGGACATGTTAGCAAGCAAAAGAAGACACTAATAGGTTCTTTGGAGCACCTCATGAAGAAGAAGAAAGAATAAGTTGGCGAAGTCCTTCAAAGGTGGGTTTTGGTACCTAGTGTTTTTACACCTGGACTTCGGTCTAGGGTTTCTAAGAGTCATGGAATGATAAATAGAGGTATAGAAGAGTTGAGAGAGGGAGATTAACATAGAGATATTGAGAGGTAAGAGTCTTATGTCTTAAAGATTTTTTTATTTTTGATCTTCAGTTGGGTGCGAAGATCTGTCCTATAGCTAGGTGCGTAGGCAGGGGATTGAAAGAGAGAGAGAGAGAAGAATCTGTAGCTGAGTACGCAGATAGAACTGTATATTGTCATCTACTCTATCAATAAACACAGTTTTGTCGGCGTATCCCTAGGGAGAGGGTGAACCACGTAAAATCTTGTTGTCCTATGTGATTGATGTTGTGTTATGTGTGATGTGTTATATTGTTACTGCATTGTTGTTTTCCCTACTAAAGATAAGAAACATAATTAACTTCGCAAATTTAAGCATAATACTGTTAAAAATATATAGTTTATCTTGTGTTGTTATTCAAGAATCATATTGAACTTCCTTTGGTTGTACACACATGTGTCCTACAACCCCCCTATTTCTACTTCGAGTGATACTTCATCTACTTCATAGGTGTTGCCAAAAGGGCCAATAACTATGGTTTATTGGTGCATTGTTAGATTTGAACCCTGGGTTTACCCTTGTCCCAACAAATGCATTGTCGGGAATTTATTGGACTTTCAACAATTTGGCTGTTGTTGACCTAAAAAAAAGAAGAATGGCATTTGAGGGTGATGGCCTCAGGGTCATTGCACCTCT